>SJYQ01093307.1:446401-486905 GCA_006410935.1 Redunca redunca
CCACTGCTCCCCCCCCTCCCCAAATACTTTCAAATCCTTGTCTCTAGGTCTGGTCCTAGGAGAAACCAGAAAAGGCCAGGGGCCGCAATGCTGGGTCTCTGTGGGGCTGCAGCTCAGAATCCAGCGTGTATTAGCCAGTCTGTAAGTGCAAATGTACCCATTTTATGGATGAAGACCCTGAGCATGAGGAGGCAGGGATTAGCCTGCTGGTAGACAGTATTTGCAGGATGGCAATTAGAATTTACTCTGCATGACATCTCCCACCCATCGCCTAGACTAGGGTTCTCAACCTGGACCCTGCTGACCTTTCGGGTGGGATGGGTCTTTGTGGGGTGGTGAGAGTGCAGGGGATGTCCTGAGTGACATAAAACGTCTGGCAGTATCCCCTCTCCCAGCTGTGACAAGCCAAAATGGTCTCCAAGTTGCCAAATTTTTCTGGGAGAAAAGGAGGGCTCCCCTTGGTCGAGGACCACTGGCCAAGAGAGTTGGAAGACAGCCCAGTGGTACCTCGTGATCCTTGCTGATGCAGGAACGCAGAGTGGCTCCATATATGCAGCTTTCTCACTGAGCCTGTGTAAACCTTTATCTGGGCTTCCCTGTTGGTTCAGTTGGTAAAGAATCTGCCCACAACTCGGGAGACGTGGGTTGGATCCCTGGGTCTGGAAGATCCCCTGGAGGAGGAAATAGCAACCCGCTCCAGTAGAATCTCATGGACAGAGGAGTCTGGCAAGCGACAGCCCGTGGCGTCATAAAGAGCAGGACACGACTGAAGCAACTCACACACAAACAAACTTTTATCCAACCTTGCATCTTCTGGCTCTAAACCTGGCCCACTGTCCACCATGCTAGGTTCCCCGTGATCAGTTGTTTCGGGGCTCGGCTTGTTACAGAATTCTTTCCGATTGTGCCCAAATCTGCCTCCTGGAAACTTACTTCACCAGTGTGCCCCGTAGAGCCAGGCAGAAGGCTAATCCCTCCCAACTGGCTGGAACTTCAACTATGTGGAAACAGCCCGCTTGTCCCCTGCCCTATGGATGGACAGCTACTGCCTGCCGGGTGCTACAGACATGCTGGGAAGAGTTGTCCGGCGGGGAGTTCAAACTCCTAGGCTCTTTCTTAGACCAATGGCCAAGAATTCCCAGGAGCTGAGTCTGTGTTCTGTAAAGCCTCCAGGTGGTTCCGATGTACCCCATCCACAGTTCAGCCTTCAGGAACCTTGGACTAACTTACTCGAGCTCCGGGCACTAGACTTCTGATTTGCTTCCAAAAGCAGCTACCAAAAAGATTGATTCTGAAAGCAGTATTAAAAAGCAACTCTTAATAGAATATTCCATAGTAGCTCAAAGAGACACATACTTCTATCTGGTTTCATTTTCAGTCAAACAGCTTTTATAAGGTTTATACAAAAAAAAAAAAAGCCTAGAAGTTGACATTAAAAAATGTTTGCCAGGCTTCCTTTCCCAGATATTGGAATTAAAGGGATCCAAAACATCTTTTTTTTTTTTCCTTTGTCCTTTTCTTCATTGTAAGGCATGCAGAATAAATGTGTGTGCGTGTAAGCATACACACCCACGTAGTGTATAACTTGCAATCATTTTTGAAGAGTTATCTATGGAAGTGTAATGATGGCCCTCTCACTGCTGTCTCTACCAGGGATGATGATACCTGGTGGAAAGGAGCCACCAAGTGCAAGACGCAGTCAGAAGACTGGACCATTTGGGGAATGAGAGAGCATTCGAACCGAATGCCAGACTTGAAAAAGACTGCAGGTCACCTCCTTCGTTTATGGGAGAGGAGACAATCAGGAGCAGAACACGTCTAGATGAAGACCCAAAGTGAAAAGAAATGGACTAGAGGGAAAAAAGTGACAGCAGAGGAGAGGCTTCCAAATTTGGGTAACAAACAAATAAAAATAGGCTCGGATCTATTCAAACTAAATCATTCACTCAGCTCATTGGGTAAGTGTGGTGCCTCATATATGTGAAGGTCTACTTAAATTCCCATTTGCCCAAGGCTTTAGTTTACAAGCCCTATCTTCTACTCTAAATGTTCCCAGGCTACCTAGATGAGCACACGATCTTCCTCCTTCTTAAATTGCCCTTTATTTCAATGAAATCAATGACAACAGCTTGCTTTTTTCTGGGAAGACTTTTCTGACTTCTCATTCACTCCTGCCCCAGCTAACTCTACTCCTTATACGACTGTAAGCCCTTCACTCAGGCCCCTTCTTATGGAGAGATGCTCTCCAGTCCCCTCTGGGCAGAGTCTTCCGTTATTTTTGGCTGCAGGGTCTAGGAGAGAGACCACGCCAGACAGGCCCTTTCTTTCCCGCATAGGAGCTGGGCTGATGAGCATCCAGGGCGCAGGTTTGTACGAAACCCCAGCTGTCCACCCTCCACTTTTTTTCAAAGTGAAATGTTAAGCCTGTATTTCAGTCCACATCACAGCCACTGGACACCATAGAGGAAAAGGTCTATTCTGCTGCTGTGATTTTCTGCATCTTTTGAGAGTGACTCCTTTTCATGTTGAAAAAATTGTGTGTGTGTGTGTGTGTGTGTGTGTAACATAGAAAATTGAGAAAGCCATAGAGAGAGGGAGAAAATTCTAGCAAAATAGTGTCTGGGTACTGGTGGGTAATGCTACCCTAAATAACTTGGACTTCCACTGGCTGGCTTTTGTTCATAAAACGCTAATCCACTCAGGTGCAGACCTCTATAAAACATTGGGGATTCAAGGCTGTACAGAAATCTCAACTCTCTTCTGCTATATAAGGTAAAGATCTGTTTAAACTAACAGTTTGAAATTATTTTGAAGGTACTAACAAGAAGTCCTTTTCAGAACTTCCCAATTCTTTATTAAATACTAACCTATGATATAGAGCCTATAGTGTATTGAGCTAATAATGAACACTGTAGTTATGCTCAAGGCTGCTCTTTGGAGGAAAAGTTAAATTTTCACGTCAACTACAATAATGGGGAAGGGAGTCATCTCATTCCACAAGGAAAATTATTACTTGTTATTGAACTGAAAACAGATCTCCTTTCCTTGCATGCAAAATGAAGAAATGTCTTAAATTTGATGCTTGGGGTCCCATGGTGCTGGGAGGGTGTCTTGTAAAGAGCATTGTCTTGATTATTCTCTGACTTTGGAGATGAGAGTAGCAGCCGATACTGTATGTGTGAGAGGCTTTGCAGAGATTACCTCGATTAATTCCTACAACCACCATCTGAGATCAGAATCACCCTTATCTGCATTTTCAGCAAAGATAGTACATGGCGGAGCCAACATCCAAATGTGGGGTCCCTCCCCGAGTGCTGAATATACCCTAGATACTCACCAACAACCAGTCAGCTGTCTTTTAGGGGAACAATTAACTTCCTGGAGCTGGGGACAAGTTGAAAAGATGAAGCAAGTAAGTATCTGCAAGAGAAAAAAACTTCTTGAGTCGGCAAATTGGGATAAATATTTGTTTGATTCCTTATTGTTGCTGTTCAGTCCCTCAGTCACGTCCAGCTCTTTTCTGCCCCATGGACTCGAGCACGCCAGGCTTCCCTGTCCTTCACCATCTCCTGGAGCTTGCTCAAACTCATGTCCACGGAGTCCGTGATGCCATCCAACCATCTCATCCTCTGTCGTCCCCTTCTCCTCCCGCCTTCAATCTTTCCCAGCAGCAGGATCTTTTCCAATGAATCAGTTATTCGCATCAGGTGGTCAAAGTATTGGAGCTTCAGCTTCAGCATCAGTCCTTCCAGTGAATATTCAGGGTTGATTTCCTTTAGGATGGACTGGTTGGATCTTCTTGCAGTCCAAGGGACTCTCAAGAGTCTTCTCCAGCACCATGGTTCGAAAGTGATTCTAGAGCAAGTGAAAATGCTAAATTACATTCACAGCAGCCTCCATGGTTTGAGTCCTGCTGAACCTTGACAGCAGGGCACACAACCCTTCCAGGTGCAGAATAATTAGTAACGGTGTGGCCAGTGTGGCTGGCTGCTGTCTGGGGCTGGCTGAAAAAAATATGATGCGTTAACTGCGGAGTGTAAAAGCAGATAAGGAAAATGATTTACATTTTGTTTAAAAAAAAAAAAATGGAAGACTAGAAAACATCCCTGTGACAACTAAGCGTTATGAGTCACTTTAGGGAAAAAATCAGCCAGAAAACCCATGGCTGAAGTGAGGCAACTGGGGCTGCGTCCCCCTCATGGTCAAGAACGTGGTCGCTGCAGCTGGACCTCCTGGACTGAATTCTTGGCTCTGCCTCTGGCCGGCTGCGTGATCCCGGGCTGCTTTCGAGTCTCTCTGTGCCCGAATTTCTCTCATCTGAGAAGAGGCGTAATAATAGCATCTGCTTCATAGGTTTGTTGTGAGGATGAGACGAATCGATATGGTAAAAGCACGAGAACGGAGCTTGGCAGCAACCCGTGGAGTCCCGCAGGAATGCCACGCGCTCTTACTGGGACGCTGAGCAGTGATCCCCCCAGCTGGGTCCTTTTTTTTTTCCTCCCTGAATCGGTAGGGTTTTCCTGAGCTGGTTTTCAGTTTTCCTCTCCTGTTTCTCACCACGGCTCTAGGAGGTAGGCAGATATCATTATGTTTCCCTTTTTGCTGATGAGGAAATGGCATGGAGGGGATTAAGTGAGTCGCCAAGAGTCAGAATGGGGAGCCAACCAGCTTCCTGGCCCTCAGCCCCTAGAGCTTTCTACTATCTTGCGCTAAAGCCTCAGATGGAAAGGGAGAAGTCTTGTCTTTGGGCCAAATGCATGATGTCATCAAGCCTCGATTCACAAGATACCCTCAACCATATGTACGGCTGGGTCAGGCTTTCTTTGTCAACATTCAGTCCCAAAAGCTCTTAGAGATACACTTCAGACCGCAGCGAGGCAGCGCCTGTCTCGCTACCAGAGGCTCTGTTTCTGCCTTTCTCCAGGCACAGGAAAGTTGGGGTCATGCTTCCTGGTCTCCTTCCACTTTGCTCTGCAGCACCAGGATGGCAGCTCTGGGTGGCTGCTTTCCTCATCCAAGGAACTAAGCTGAAAAGCAGGTGTTCTTTCCGGCTCAGCAGATGCTAAGGCGATAAGCTGCACCTTGCGGAGGCTCTGGGCAATTCAGACCCGGCGGCGCTCTTGGACCTGGCTGGCTCTCTCCTCCCCAGCGGCCCCGCGATGGACGCGTGTCTGAGCTCTGAGCAGCAGCCCCGGCCCCCAGAAGAGGCCCCGAGCCCCCCGGACGACGAGACTCTGCACACAGACAGCACCAGCAGACGCCCAGGAGGTAACCTCCTTCCTCACCTCTCCACCCTCTCACTTCTCTTCCTGGGGATGGCATTTTCCAGTGAACCTCAGGGGCCAGACAGTCCATTTCCTTTGAACTCTAGATCTTTTTCTGATCATGAAATGGTAGAAGGATGCCTTTATGCCAGCAGAAGCGTGGCAGTAATGGTAATAATCCCTATGTCCACAACTTTGTCTTCTCCAAATTCTAGGAGAGTCAGATGTTTGTTAACAAGAACTTTTAAAAAAGAAATGAAATCTAGATTCCTTCCTGCTCTTGGCCAAAATGTATTCCTGGCAGCCGCAGTCTACAGTGAATCCTCGTAAAGCCATTTTCCCACTGGGACAACATAACCAGTCAGGCTTGCATTTCTGGACAGCGAATCAGTAGGAAATAAGTAACAGACATAACAAATGATGTCATAAGAGCCAAGTTATAACATCCAAAACATGTACTGTCGTTGATCCTAGCAAATGCTCTTCCAACTCTGCTAAACCAGGACGGTATTTATTTTTACTAAGTTGTTTACATAAAAATGCTACTCTGCCTATCTCCCAAAGCTGACCTCTCTAAAACTATCAGGTGAGCCTGTGTGTGTGTGTGTGTGTGTGTTAGTTGCTCAGTTGTGTCCAGCTCTTAGCAACCCCATGGACTATAGCCCACCAGCCTTCTCCATCCATGGGATTCTCCAGGCAAGAATCCTGGAGTGAGTTGCCATTCCCTTCTCCAGGGGATCTTCCTGACTCAGGGATCCGAGCTGGGTCTCCCGCATTGCAGGCAGATTCTTTATGGTCTGAGCCACCAGGGAAGCTCCCACAGGTGGGCATAGGTACAATAAATGAAAATCATGTGCAGTCAACATAAATTTCTTTATTTTTGTAGCAAGGAAAGGGGTCTTATAGGAGGGATGTTTTTATGCCCATGTTTCTTTACAATGTTGACCCAGAAAGGAAGACCATCAGCTTATTATTTGTCATCCTGTGAAAGAATGAGCCATTTATAAAGCAGCCCATCAACTTTTCCTACAGTCTTGAGAGGAAAGTTAGCTTCCATGTGGTGATCTGTGAGAAGAAGGAAAGAAGGACCGGTCCGGCCAGTGTGGAGGGGCCGGAAACTGGCAGGAAGTGCTCTGGGTCCCTGATGGTCTGCCTGCTCCAGTGACCAGAGGCTCAGATGGAAGGAGGGCAGCCCACGACTCCCTCCTCTTACCTGATGGCCTGGACCAGCTCCTGCATTTTGGGAACTTTCGCAAGCTGTTTTTTAAACATGGCCATTGGTAAAATTTAAGTCATATAAACATACAAATGAAATGGATTACATAAAGGGGAAAGTTATACGAAAAAACTTAGGTAATAAAGACTCATGTCTCATCATGAATTATCTTCCTACATCTTATGCTGATCTGTGCTCTTGAGGCTGTTGGTGGATGTCGCATCCACAGGAGAAACGCCCAGGATGCTCAGCAGCTGCGTCTCTTCCCCGGGGACGGCCATGTTGGGAGTGTTGTCACCATGGTGATGGCCAAACCCTGCACATCGGTGCTTCCTCACTGCTCCCAGCCTGGCTGCTGGATGTTCTGGGCACCACATGATCTGTTCCTCTGCCTTCTTGCTGCCTCTGAAACCAGCACTCAGAGTCAGCCACTCAGCCTATGGGAGAAGATGGGTCCTCTTTGCTGGGTGATAAATTTGAGGTTCCTGTTGTTAGATGTCAGTTCAGTTCAGTCGCTCAGCCATGTCCAACTGTTTGCGACCCCATGAATCACAGCACACTAGGCCTCCCTGTCCATCACCAACGCCTGGAGTTCATTCAGACTCATGTTCATCGAGTCAGTGATGCCATCCAGCCATCTCATCCTCTGTCATCCCCTTCTCCTCTTGCCCCGAATCCCTCCCAGCATCAGAGTCTTTTCCAATGAGTCATCTCTTCACATGAGGTGGCCAAAGTACTGGAGTTTCAGCTTTAGCATCATTCCTTCCAAAGAACTTCCCTTATAAGAAGTTGGTGAGAATCATAGGCCCCCTTCTCTCCCTAGGGTCTCTCCAGGGCACACGACAGGAAAAGACGATGTCTCAGGACTGACTTGGCCACTGTGCCTCAGCAGGTTCTTACAAGCTTCAAGGAAGTCCGTGTAACTTGTCTTTGAGGTCAGGACAGAGAATTCTCCTTCCGGGGCTAGAATAGTCTAGAGCAGAACCCACGGCTGAGAGCTGCAAGTGTCATTCTGTTAATTTACAAACTGGTCACTTGGCTCACAGGGAAGGCACTGGCACCCCACTCCAGTACTCGTGCCTGGAAAATCCCATGGGCAGAGGAGCCTGGTAGGCTGCAGTCCATGGGGTCACTAAGAGTCGGACATGACTGAGCGACTTCACTTTCACTTTTCACTTTCATGCATTGGAGAAGGAAATGGAAACCCACTCCAATGTTCTTGCCTGGAGAATCCCAGGGACAGGGGAGCCTGGTGGGCTGCCGTCTGTGGGGTCTCACAGAGTCGGACACGACTGAAGCGACTTAGCAGCAGCAGCAGCAGCACTTGGCTCATACTACAGTCAAAGACCAGTTGAACACTTTTTTATAAAATGCAACACAAATGAATTTCTGGAAAAACATGAAAAAACATACAAAGGCATACATACCCAGTGCCAGCCTCAGTTTCTCATAATCAGACTCAACGGGCACGGTCAAGCTTTCGTGAATGTTTCTCAGTGTTTACTCCACATGTGTAGACTCTTCTGACTGTGACCGTCTTACAAGGGTTTGCAGAGAAAGCTGCAACAGAGAACTTCTCTAGTGCGGGCGGAATTCAGTGAAATGTGAGCACCGAGGGGTGGACCCTGATTTGGCTTCTTCAAAGGCCCCCTACCCTTCACCCTGCACTCAGCCTCGTCTTCCTTCCTCAACATATATTTCCGACTAGAGCCCTACACAAGCTCACTGCCAGCTCCTTTCTGCTCTTCCATCCCTGGTTGGAATAGCAACCAGGCACAGCTCAGTCAACAAAGGCTGGTCTCATGCACCGCCCCCAACCCAAACTCCTCGATACCAATGCCTCTCCCTGGGTACACCAGCAGCGCCCCTCTCTTCTGCACATGACCCCTCCATGTGCTTAGCATCCTCATTCTGACCTTTTTACTCACTTTTTTTTTTATTATTATTATTATTAAATGCTGAAACCCTCTGGGAAACCTGTGACATTCTGGGCTTCCATGATATCATCCCTGATCAGGTGCTCTTTTCCTCTCATCTTATATGATATCTGAGTGCCACTCGAGTGGGTCATGAGTGTAAAGGAGTATTTAAAGGAAGAGTAATTTAATAGTCGGGGCTCATCTGACAGCCTCCCCCAGCTGGCTCGTCTTTGGGTGACCTGTACCTTTTGAGGAGCGGTTGTAGAAGGACTTAAGGAACATGTTCCAGCCAGCATGTGGGATGTTACTTCACTTCAAGACCTAAAAATAGTCCAGTCCATGCCTGCCCAGGTCCTCCTTACTGCAGACGGCTCAGACGTGCCATCCTGCCTGGTAGAGTAGCTGCCTCCTCGCACCAAAACCAAGGGAGAGGCGGACCCACAGGGCTCTCTGTCCAAAATTGAGGGAGGGGCCCAGGGCACCCGATGGCGTCGTGTCATCTGATAAAAATCCCCATCAGACTGTTCCATCCCAGTCACCCCATGATATTCTGTCTGAGCTAGTTTGTGACCATTGTCACTGATAATATTCTCTGTTTCTAGAAGATGGCTCAATCTCTTCCCATTCAACTAATTGCACTGATAATTAGTATATTTGCAGTGGACCCACAAATCATGGGGGCCTTCCCTTGTGGCTTAGCTGGTAAAGAGTCCACCTGTAATGTGGGAGACCTGGGTTCGATCCCTGGGTTGGGAAGATCCCCTGGAGAAGGGAAAGGCTACCCACTCCCATATTCTTGGCCTTCCCTTGTGGCTCAGTTGGTAAAAAATCTTCCTGCAATGCAGGAGACCTGAGTTCGATCCCTGGGTTGGGAAGATCCCCTGGAGAAGGGAAAGGCTACCCACTCCAGTATTCTGGCCTGAAGAATTCCACGGACTATATAGTCCATGGGGTCGAAAAGAGTTGGAAATGACTGAATGACTTTCCCTTTCACAAATCATGAAATCTGTTATTTTTGGTCCCACAGATTCTAATGAGATAGAAGCATCACTTCGAAGCCTCCAGAAATTTGTTCCTACAGATTACGCCAGCTATACCCAGGAGAGCTATCGGTTTGTGGGCAAGAAGATTGTCATTCAAGAATCCATCGAAAGTTATGGAGCGGTGGTGTGGCCGGGGGTGAGAGGGCCGTGACATTGGGGCGTCAGGGTTTCTGGGGATGGGAACAGCACTTTTGTACAACTGTGTTGCCTTGGGCGCCTTGCCAAGTGCTTTAACATTCTGTTCTTCTCAGATGGAGGGTCACCGGATGGCCCTGAGGGTGTTGCTGGTGTGCTTCGAAGCTGCAAGAACACAGTGTGTCTCCTAGAAACCATTTCTGCCACGCTGTGTTTCCTGAAACACACTCTTAACATTAACATAAACTTGAGCATATTGGGAAGTAGGATGAAAAATTCATATGAACTGTTAAGAAAGAAAAGCAGAAGAAAAGTCTTTAGGGTTTAGATTTTGCAGTGGGCAAAATCTTTGGGGCCATGTCCAGCAACCCTCAGGGGGGCCCCTCGCTTTTTACGGTGTGGCTGAAAGTGAACATGTTAGTCCCTTAGCTGTGTTGGACTCTTTGTGACCCCATGGACTGTAGCCCGCCAGGCTCCTCCATCAGTGGGATTTCCCAGGCAAGAACACTGGAGTGGGTTGCCATTTCCTTCTCCAGGGGATCTTCCCAACCCAGGAATCAAACTGGAGTCTCCTGCATTGCAGGTGGATTCTTTACCATTTGAGCCAGCAGGGAAGCCCGGGGGAGGTGGAGGAGTGTTTGCTAAAAGATTTAGCTGTTCCTTCGGGAAGACCCGTCCCCGGGTGGCACCCACCGGACCAGCTTCTCACAGGGCATGCCCCACAGGAAGGGCACCTAAGCCGCCGCTCTGGAAGCCCTCAAGTCACACATGAGTCTTGGTGGCCCTGGTGACGCTCTTCCGAATGCTGAAACCCCCACTCTGCATAACGATCCTTTCTCAAGATCCAAAGGACGCCTGTCCTCAAAACGTCCGTTCCCCAGCCCTCGAGCTCTTGCCATGGGTTGGATGCTGGAGCCACCTCGCATCTGTGCTTCAGTTTCCATCCCCCCACACCCAGCCGCCCCCTCCAAGTCCCTTGAGAGGAGCTAAGGATGAAATGGACAGACCCACGGCCTTGGGTCTGCCACCCGCCCTGGGGCAGGCCACCGTGAGTGCGGCCAGCGTGTCTCACCTGATCCTGGCCACCCCCCACCCCTGCCACTCCAGCCTCGGCTACAAATAGTCACGAGAAGTCCCAAGCATCTGTCAGAAGGCGAGGCCTAAAGGTGTGTGCACACTTGAGCTTTCACGCTGGTACTTCAGCTCAGGACTCACGTTCCCAACCCGGGTCACGCCCTCATGCTCACTCCCCTAGTCTCTGTGGTCCCCCGGCATCACTAGCTGACACCCCCCCCCCACCACGTTGGCTCACATAAAACCCCTCCTGCATCTGCACACATCAAATTCCCTTTATCTCTTCACAGACAGGACAGGAGGCGGGCAGGAGGGAGTGAAGCAAGGAGGAAAGGGACCTTTGGTTTTCTGTCGAAAAATGGATCTAAGTGTATTCACCTTGGTTCTTTCTGGCGGGGGGGGGGGGGTTGTTTTTGTTTTGACTATGCAAAGTATGCAGTTTCTTTGCTACCACCCAAAGCATGGTCCATGGGCTGGCTGATTAGAAAGGCAGACTTGTTAAGAGTTGCAGTCCTGACCCCACCGGACCTACTGCACGTGGCGGGGTGTCTTTAACCAGGCTCCCCAGTGATCCGAGTGTGTGCTAGAGTCTGGGAAGCGCTGTCCTACCAGAGCATCTTAGATGAGCTACTTAAAAGACAAATGACTGCCCCGCTGTCCAGTACAGCAGGCAAGGTCCGGGACATCCTGCTTGCTGATGGGCTCAGGAGGGAGGTGTTGGAGTTTTAGAGCCCAGCGGTCTTCCAGCAGGTGGGGACCTGATGCAACTTGCCCAGGGTGAGGGGCTGCTGTCCTGCAGCTCCTCAACTCCTGCTTCCGGAAGAGCTGAGCTGCTCTTCCTCCTGGGGGTTGATCAAGAGTCTTCGGATACAGGCCCTTTAGCAAGTCGGCATCTCAAGTTCCTTTGATGCAAGTTGCTACTTTCATATTCCACAGGTCAAAACACACCATGGCACATGTGCTTTGATTCCTACGGACCCCTCAGTAAGCTGGCACTGTGGACATGTCTTCTAGTAGTTCACTGGCCGTGAGGATTGGGGTCTCTGGTTTTCAGCGTCCAGTGACAAGTGTGGATGTTTTCCAGGCCATGGCGTTGTGCCAGTATTTGGAGGAACACACAGAGGAACTCAGTCTCCGAGGTGCTAAGATACTGGAAATCGGTGCTGGACCAGGCCTCGTTTCCATCGTGGCCAGTATTCTAGGTGTGTCTGTCTGTCTATTCTCGAGCTTGTTTCCAAAGATGCTCACCAGGACAACAGTAATAATCCATGTTGACTGAATGATGGGCTGTGGTTTAGGTGTTTGGCTGTGATTGCCCTCACTGGGTCCCCACAAACGTCTGGGCCAGAATGACTCCTGTTATCCCTGAGATAAGATAATTGCATCTTAGAGATGCTAACATCCAACCCATTGCTTAGCATGTGAGAAAGTTGACATCCTGAAGGGGTGACTCTTGAGTTCCGGTTGTAAACAGCTATGTTATGCTGGGTCCTGCTTTTCATTGCAACTATCATAACTAAGGTTTTGGAAAAAAAACAAACAAACAAGAAAAGAAACCAAGTCAATGAATCCAAGATGAAAACAGATTTATACCCCAAACACCAGCTGTGCGTCCTGGACTCTGCGTAAGAGGTGGGAGTGTCTGGTCTAGTTCTGCCTACGTGATTACACATCTGTCAAAATCAGTCTGGAAATATGGCGATCTACTTTGTGAACACTGATCACTTTCTTTAAAATCCCTACAATTTAATTTAATACATTTAGTAGGGGGGAGAATCATACAAAATAGATCCGGGTGCTGATACCTTCCAGACGAGAAAACCAAAATCTTCACTTAGACAGTTCACGAGAAGGATGTGATTGGTATTGCACATAACCCTCATCAGAACCTGATTGCTACTTACAGTGAAGATGGATTGCTAAAGCTCTGGAAACCCTAATTCAGCTTCTCTTTTAAACTAGCTTGAGAGCAGGTACTTAAAATGAAGACATACTCATGTGTTGCTTTTTTTGTAAGGCCAGCTTTTCTAAGCAAAACGTCTGAATTAGGCACAAGAATAATTCTGTGAAAATTCATAAAACTTTAAGTAGCAGTTATCACTTTTTATATATTTTCAAGGTATTCACTCTAACTGGGGCAGTCGCTTAATGCTGTCAATTAACTTTTACCTGAAGAGCGAAATACTGGTATTCCTAGGGAAAAACTGTACTCCTTTGATTATTTGAAATGCTTTGATTGAAATGGGTTTCCTGCAGTAAAACTTGTAAATAAGGAACTATCCTAAATTCATTAGCTGTTTACTATCCCACCTTTTTAAAAAAAAAAAAGTTAATAAACTTTACACCTTTCTGGAGGCTGTTTTTAAATGTAAATAAATGCCCATCTAGTTAACGCATTTACTTAGAATCAGATGAAGAGTGTAGGACATTATATTATCATCCCTGAAGTCAGTTTCCCATAGGATCTCATTTCACTGCCCTCCCCCAGGCATTCATTTTTTCTTAACTAATTGCAGGATCCACTATGAGAATTCAGTTTTGGCATATCGCCTTTGTATGCAGAGGAAGTTTTTGCATTGAAAATATGCTGCTGTTCGAGAAAAAAAAATTAGAAAAGAGATTTAGAAAACAAAAACTCTCAGCAATATTTTGCATATGGGTCTTTTCTGCTTCAACTGATGTATGTGGAATGCCTATGTTGATGTGTGAAGATACTGTGCTGGGTACCATTTCAAGAAAGTGAGCTTATTTGTGGAGGCCTTTTATGCCCCATTTCCCCAGTTAGTAGGTACAGGTGAATGAGGAGAATTTTGCAGTCTTAAAAACCTTTGTCACTTGAAATGAAATACAGCTTGATCTGTATTAAAGTTGAGTGATGCCTAGCACATAAAAAAACCAAAAAACAAAAAATAAAAAACAAAATCTTCAGATAAATACAGTTTTAGAAAGAAAACATCATGCATTATTATAGTAAAGTGAAAGTGTTAGTCACTCAGTCGTGACTCTGCAACAACCAGACTGTAGCCCACCAGGCTCCTTTGTCCATGGAATTTACTAGGCAAGAATACTGGAGTGGGTAGCCATGCCCTCCTCTAGGGGAATCTTCCCGACCCAGGGACCGAACCCAGGTCTCCTGCATTGCAGGCACATTCTTACAGTCTGAGTCACCATGGAAGCCCCAAACCTCGGTATGTTAATTATTCTGAAATCTCCCCAAACTATAACACTGTTTTAGTGTCTTTTAAAAATGTTTTTAAAATTTTGTTGGAGTATCATTAACAATGTTGTGATACTTTCAGGTATACAGCAAAAATGATTCAGTTATACGTATACAGTATCTATCCTGCTTCAGATTCGTTTCCCATTTAGATTATTGCATAGTATCGAGCAGAGTTTCCCTGTGCCATGGTTTCAGTTTCTTAAAAGATGGAAACGTTATTCTATCTCAGTGGTTCTCAACCAAAGGCGGTGTCTGACCCCGAAGGACATTTGGCAATGTCAGGGGACATTTCTGAGCATCATGCCTTGGGGGTTGGTTGGGGAGATGCTGCTTGCACCTCGTGGATGGCGACCAGGGATGCTGCTAAACATCTGACAGGGCACAGCACGGGGTCTACCCGAGAAAGAATGCAGCCCGGATGTCCACAGGGTCAAGGTGGGAAACCCAGCTCCATTTCCCCTGAGAGTGTGTGTCCACGGGGCTGCCCTGGTGTTTCCAGGCACTTAAGGCAGGTTTCCTTTCTCTCTTAGGGGCTCAAGTCACGGCGACAGATCTGCCTGATGTGCTGGGGAACCTACAATACAATCTCCTAAAGAACACGCTCAACTGCACCACCTATCTGCCGGAAGTGAAGGAGCTGGTGTGGGGGGAGGGCCTGGAGCAGAGCTTCCCCAAATCCACGCTTTACTACGACTACGTGCTGGCCTCCGACGTGGTCTATCACCATTACTTCCTGGACAAGCTGCTCGCCACCATGGTGTACCTCTGTCAGCCAGGAACGGTGCTGCTTTGGGCCAACAAGTTCAGATTCAGCACCGACTACGAATTTTTAGACAAATTCAAGCAAGTTTTTGACACGACACTCTTGGCTGAATCTCAAGAGTCATCGATCAAACTCTTTAAAGGAATACTAAAATGGGACTGAACGAAACAAAATGCCTTTCAAAACATTAGTGGGTCTGTTGAACAGTGTTAGAAATTTTATAAGATGGTGAACGTAGTGTCTAGAATCAAGTGTCTACCTAGAATAAATCTGATTATTACAGCAACTCTCTCAAACAACCTATTTCGGATTATCTGGTTAATCTATATATACACAGGCACAGCACGAAAACAGGAAAGTAGCTTTGTTGGTTTCCTAGAGCTCTCAATTAAGTGTTTAATAAATTTTACATGAACACATCAACAAGTGGATGTTCCCTTGTTATTTCTGCTGGAGAGCATGGTCTTAAACTTGTCAACATACATTCGTCACATGCTTTTTGAAACTGAGCTCGGCAGTGTCCATGTATTTTATTTTAAAGACTCTACTTCTTACAAATTTTAGCTGTAGCAAAAGGAGAGGGTACAGAGTAATAGAAAAGTTATAGGCTTAACTTAGCAACTTTGGGAAACTCAGCAGTGGCCACAGAACTGGAAAAGGTCAGTTTTCATTCCAATCCCAAAGAAAGGCAACGCCAAAGAATGTTCAAACTACTGCACAATTGCACTCATCTCACATGCTAGCAAAGTAATGCTCAAAGTTCTCCAAGTCAGGCTTCAACAGTATGTGAACTATGAACTTCCAGATGTCCAAGCTGGATTTAGAAGAGGCAGAGGAACCAGAGATCAAATTGCCAACATTCATTGGATCATCAAAAAAGCAAGAGAGTTCTAGAAAAATATCTACTTGTTTTATTAACTACGCCAAAGCCTTTGACTGTGTGGATCACAACAAACTGGAAAATTCTTTAAAGAGATGAGAATACCAGACCACCTTACCTGTCTCTTGAGAAATCTGTATGCAGGTCAAGAAGCAAGATTTAGAACTGGATGTGGAATAACAGACTGGTTCCAAACAGGGAAAGGAATACATCAAGGCTGTATATTGTCACCCTGCTTATTTAACTTATATGCAGAGTATATCATGTGAAATGCTGGGCTGGATGAAGCACAAGCTGGAATCAAGATTGCTGGGAGAAATATCAATAACCTCATGCAGATGATACCACCCTTATATAAGGCAGAAATCCAAGAGGAACTAACGAGCCTCTTGATGAAAGTGAAAGAGGAGAGTGAAAAAGTTGGCTTAAAACTCAACATTCAGAAAACTAATATCATAGCATCCAATCCCATTACTTCATGGCATAGATGGGGAAACAACAGAAACAGTGACAGACTGTTTTGGGCTCCCAAATCACTGCAGATGGTGATTGCAGCCATGGAATTAAAAGACGCTTGCTCCTTGAAAGAAAATCTATGACCAACCTAGACAGCATATTAAAAAGCAGAGACATTACTTTGCCGACAAAGGTCCATCTAGTCAAGGCTATGGTTTTTCCAGGAATCATGTATGGATGTGAGAGCTGGAATATAAAGCTGAGCACTGAAGAGTTGGTGCTTTTGAACTGTGGTGTTGGAGAAGACTCTTGAGAGTCCCTTGGACTGCAAAGAGATCCAACCAGTCCATCCTAAAGGAGATTAGTCCTGAATATTCATTGGAAGGACTGATGCTGAAGCTGAAACTCCAATACTTTGGCCACCTGATGCGAAGAGCTGACTCATTGGAAAAGACCCTGATGCTGGGAAAGATTGAGAGCAGAAGCGGACGACAGAGGATGAGATGGTTGGATGGCATCACTGACTTGATGGACATGAGTTTCAGCAAGCTCCCGGAGTTGCTGATGGACGGGGGGGCCTGACGTGCTACAGTCCACGGGGTCGCAAAGAGCTGGACACGACCAAGCGACTGAACTGACTGACTGATAGGCCTGACACTGGCCGAAACTGAAAATACAGAAACAGTGCTGGGACGAGGAAATGGGTGTTTTCCAAGGGCCTGGAACGAGTGCTGAGCACACGGTACCAGCCCCTGGTGCTTCTTTCCGATGTTCGCCTGCATCCAGCTCTTTCTAGTGTTTTCAGTGGTGTTGTGCAGACACCGGCCACCAGCCCCTGAGGGAGGAAACCTGTCTCAATTTCTAATAGACTATTTTGCTAGTGTCATCATTTGAATCAACCATCAGCTGCTTTGCAGTATTTCTCTATTGGCTTATTAAGAGATGATATATCCTGTATGCTGTTGGCTTATAACTCTCACAATGAACCTGTGTTAAGTAAATTATTGGTAAAGACAGTCTCTGAAACAACCAGCAAACAATTTGCTGAAACAATTTATCTCCTCAGGAGATAAGTTATCCTTAACAAAATTTCGGTCATAATCATGATTATCACTAAAGACTGTTTGTCTGTTTCTGAACTTTATATAGATGAAATCTAACTGTGTATATTCTTTTATGATATGCTTCTCCACTGAACACTCTGTATTTATGAGACTTATCATGTGTTAACTTGTAAAGCATTTTTTGAGGCTGATGTACATTTTCCAAATTAATTTAGTAATTCCTTTTAAAAGTCATGTTTTTTTGAAGTAAATATGTATAAAAAATAAATGTACACACCATTAAACTACCATTTTGGGAATTCCCTGGTGGTCTGGTGGTTAGAACTCTGCCCTTTCACTGATGAGGGTGTGGATTGGATCCCTGGTAGGCTCTAAGATCTCAATAAGCCATGTGGCACAATAAAAACAAAACAAAACACCCCATTTTTCTGTGATAATGGGAAAGAGTATAAAGAAAGAATTTATGTTATGTGTGTAACTGAACTTAAATAAAAATCTTTAAGAAGGTTATCACTTTTCCTCAGATATCAATCTCATAGAAATGTAACAGTTATGCTAAGGATGCCTTCTCCTGGGATGCATTTGGGTCTGGCTGTCAGCATGGAGGCACCGAGCGATCTTAACAGAAAGAGGGGCCAACAAGGCAGCTGCGTGTCACTACCCGTGGGTAAAACTGGAAGACTTGTCTTCCTAGGTCCTATCTCTAACTTCCACAGCAAACTTAAAATTATCTGAGAAAGACTTATATCTCATTGAAAGAAGTATTTGGATACAAAAGTCCTTGGTACAACAAGAGAGCCAGACGTGACTCACATTTAAAAAAAGAAAAAACCCTCTGTGTATGAATTTTATGGTGTTATCATAAATACATTCATGCTGTATCATACATTCTGTTAAGAAGCGCTGTCAATCGCCACCTCTCTCTGCAGACTGGTACCCCACCTGATCGCCTCACACTGCATCAGGGCCTTGACGGCACGAGGACCAGGCTCCTGTGGGCCTGGCTGCCACGAGGGCCAGCGGTTCACTGCACTCGGAACGCCACACTTCCTTCCACGTTAAAAAATACAGCAGAGAGACCAAAACCTGAGTAATACAGTGAGACAGGGAACTCTGTAACAATGGTGATTTTGCATAAAAGAGTATTTGAAGGATTCACTATATCCTGACCCAACTCAGAAGGTAGTACTTCAAAATAAATCTATTCCTAGGAAGTTTCTAATCTTAAAATTACATTAAAATTGGATACTAAAGCCATGTTCTTTTAAAAAAAAAAAAGGTGTGATTTCAATGAAATGGTGTAACTTCTGTCAGTGAAAGGGCACCTCTGAAAATTCTCTCCTCCATTAGGTTAAGAGAAAACAGAAAAATTCTCAGAAGCAACTTTTTCAAAACTCAGTCATTTCCCAGAAACCACCACGTGCAAAGCCGTCTTGGACAGGACTCGGCTCTCCCATGGACCAAGAAGCCTCTTCCCAGGGGTGCTTGTTGAGATCATGATAGGCAACTGCACAATTCTGAGGCTGCCTGAGATGACGGACCACTGCTGGGACTGATTCAAAAGCTTAAAGGGAAATGAGATGCTCAGAGGGACTCTGAAAGCTGTCATATTCCTGATGTCAGCCACACACGTCGCAGGGCTGAACGCATCCTCATGGAAGACCCGAGCGCTTACCCATGGCTGAGCCCGAGGCTCTGTGCGGCAGGAAGTTCTTTCGGAAACGAAGGACTTGTTGTAAAACACTTTCTCTCATTAGCAGTCAGCCAGCAGCAGGACCTTGGGGAGCCACCCTAGCCCTCCTGAACGTCTCCATTTCCCGACTGGACTGAACCTGTCCAGGTGGGGGCCCGTATATATTTAGGTGAAAGTATGTGTGTGTGAGGGAACGTGAATGTGGCTGTTCACGGATGGACTTTAGATGAACAAAGAAGGCTCAGAAACTACAAAACTGCACGTATATTTGCACTTTTTCATCACGGGTCTGATGATTTCATCGCATAGAGGAGTCAACTACTCAAAAAACAGTTAGGAATGATTAACAAGATCAGATCTCTGGTAGGCCTTTTACAGCAGTGAATTTGAAGCAAAGATTTAGAAGCCACATACATACACACGCATGCACGCACGCACGCACACATACACACGTATTTGCTGTGAGTGAGTAGAGGCCTCTTAACTGTGTCTACGTGTGTTTATTTTACAGAAGAAAAATGAGAGAAGGATAGTAGCCAGAAAGATAAAAATAAAAATTAAACATACACAAGTTAATCACATAAAAGATGTGAAAATATATTCAAATAATTGCAAGCCTATAATAATAAACATTATAAATTAAATTACTTCATATTGAATTTTTTATCTATAGGTTCTGAACTGAACTTAATATATTATTTCTGTTCTAACCCCAAATTTTATTCATGAAAAATTAAGACCAACTTTAAGAAGCTTCAATATTCACTTTTATTATTTATAAAAAAAATTAAGGTATCAGAGTGCATATGGTGTACTGCGATCTTGGTTTTGCACATTTATTCACGTTGTTTACATTATTTCCACTGTAATAAACAAACCATATGGGTATCTTTACAATACCTGATACAGATTTAAGCTGTCTGGCACTTATACATGTATTATTAGTTCATTCTGATGCTCTGCATGTCAAGAGATATTAAGAATAATTGGCTTGAAATAACTCCAAGATGAAGAGTGATTGAAGCAGTTATGCTCCAGCATTTGCCACGCATTTATTTGTGCCGGTTTTATTTTTTCCCCTTAATTGAATGTAAACGTTTGCCAAAAAAAAAATCTGGAAATGAAGTTCTGTTACTTTTTAGTCCAATAAATAATTTTAGCTACGCTTAATGTAGCTTTTTTAAGGCCTTCATACCATTCAAAAAAATTAAAGTCAAGCATGTTAAAACCCTGTTCATTTATAAAATAAAAAATAGAATTTTACAGGTTTGCAGTTAAAAGTTACTGTTCAAATCCTCTCATGCATGTAAGAGCTGCAACCCAACTGAAAGTCCTTGGTGCTGGCACCCAGGGCACAGCCCGCTGCCAGCAATGTGAGGCATTAAGAAAACACCATGATGTCAGAGGTCTAGGTTTACATGTATTAAGCCACACGCCAGCAAATTCTCTGATAAATACACATCATTTTAATAATCAGTATTTGATAGCGGATGAAAACATGCATTAGACTAAAAATGCCACAGATTTGTTTTTATATCCATTCACTATAAAACCTTCTTTTTTTAAAATGTAAAGTCTTGGTTCCTATCTTAGAATACACAATAATCAGGAGGATACATGATGGGGAGCCAGTTTTCAGTAAAAGATGCACAATGGGTCCATCCAAGCAGCTTCATCAGCTGTAATAAAACATGAAAATAATAAAATATACAAAAATACTATTTAAAAAAGATGTTCCAAGCTCAGTATTTACGGTAAATTCCGTGTTAAATATGTAGCAATAATAAAGAAGTAGCAGGCAGAACTCTCCTTCCATCCAACCCACCATCAACCCACCCACCAGCCTTCCTACCAACCAGTGTTCTTCATGACCACCCTGTCAGCCAACTTTCCTCCCAACCCACCTGAAAGTTGCTCAGTCAGCTCCGACTCTCTGCAACCCCATGGACTATACACTGTCCACGGACTTCTCCAGGCCAGAAAACTGGAGTGAACAGCCTTTCCCTTCTCCAGGGGATCTTCCCAACCCAGGGATCGAACCCAGGTCTCCCACATTGCAGGCGGATTCTTTACCATCTGAGCCACTAGGGAAGCCCAAGAATACTGGAGTGGGTAGCCTGTCTGTCCCTTCTCCAGGGGATCTTCCTGACCCAGGAATAGAACCGGGGTCTATCCTGCATTACAGGCGGATTCTTTCCCAACTGAGCTACCAGGGAAGCCCGCCAGCCAACCTCCCTGGTGATTATCACCATTCGGGAAGACCTTCCTGCTTCCCTCCCGTTTTCCTCCCCATCAACATGACTTGACCTGCTCCTTTCTTCCCTCCCACCCTAGCTTCCCTGCTCTAGGTGTCAGGAAAAAGCAATCAGCAAAGTCACTTCCCACTTTCAAGAAACTTATGTTCTGCTCAGGAAAAGTCAAAAGCTATTGAACAGATGAATAAATAAGTAAATAATTAAGAATACAGCCGGTATATAGTAAAAATAAAATCTGCTGTTAATACAGATTGGGAGGGGGTGGGTGTCAGTCACACAGACAGGAGAAGCAGAGGGTGGATGTGAGGCGTGAGACTGAGACGTGGGACACGGGTGAGCTGTGGCTGGGGAGCGTGGCAGCAGTGGGACCCCACGGGCCTCACAAGCCACGGGGAGCTGTGGACCGTACTCTGAATGTGACGGAGCTTCACCCCGAGGGTGTGAAGCTGTCCTTTCCAGCTGCTGTGTGGAGAACAGACAGCCGGTGAGCGGGCCCTGATGAGTGAGTCTGGGTGGACGGCTGGCTTCGCAAGTTCAAGTGCTCGGTTTACAGAGTTCGTGACGGGACGACACTACCAACTGAAGCCAGGAAGAGCTCCCTCCACCTCCCTGAAGATCTGAAGACGTGAACTGAGATCTTACAGGGCTGCCCTGGTGGCTCAGAGGTCAACAAGCCGCCTGCCAATGCGGGAGACGCAGGATGCCTCGAAGCAGCTAAGGCAGTGCGCCACCTAGAGCCCGCCAACTGCAGCTGCTGGGGCCTGTGTGCCCCGAGCCCCTGCTCTGCGACAGGAGACGCCAGACGAGGAGCCCACGCGGCGCAACCAGAGAGGAGCCCTCAATCAAGGCCGCTCGAGAACAGCCCATGCAGCAGTGAGGATGCCCAAAGAAATAAAGACACTTTTTTGATAAAACAGAAAATTTTCAAATGTTTTACAATCTGAACTGACTTGGTAAAGATACACAGAAGAGGTCTAAGAGCAAAGATAAGCTATAGTTTAACTACCAAAAATGGCCACAGGTGAGTCTTTACTGCCGCCTGAAACATGAAGACCAGGCCCCTGGGCTGCCTGTGGCGCGACCAGTTCTCCTCAACTGGCATCTACCTTTTTGGCATCAACTAATGATGTTTGTCCAAAGACAAGACTAGGCTGAAACAATTTCTTCAGAACTCACTAAGTTTTTACACTTGACATTTAAATTGTGCAGAAAGCTCAAGCACAGAACTTGCTTGCATATAGCACATGATAAAATAAAAAACGGCCTATCATTTTAAATGATAAATCAAATCAAACAAACTCTAAAAGCTCAACCATTTTGGCTCTGAGCCAACATGTATTTAAAATGAATTATTTGTTTCCTTCATAAACAAAACCTGTCTTCTAACTACACAAACTCTGCAACACATTTTGCCTGTGTTGAAAACACTAGAGGCTAAATATAGGTTTTCTGGACAGGAGTGAAAAATGTTAAAAAAAAAAAATTGTAAACAGCTTACTATCTTTCACGCTGCTGCTGCTGCTGCTGCTAAGTCGCTTCAGTCGTGTCTGACTCTGTGCGACCCCAGAGATGGCAGCCCACCAGGCTCCTTCGTCCCTGGGATTCTCCAGGCAAGAACACTGATAGCATATTTCACATGACGTTAATTAGACTAATAATTAAAAGTCATGATGAAGTTGGTGTTATCCTATTACTACTATGAGGCTTTCTAACTATCTTGTCACTAACGAAAGACATTCAACACTGCTGATTTAAATATTGAATAAAATTTACTTACTTGAATACAATTTTTCCAGTTTTCTTTTGTTGGTTTTTCTTCTACAAGTTTGGTTGCAAATTTAAGGCCTCTCCCATACATTTTATTCACTAATGCATGCTTGTATGCAAATGTCAAAACCTAGAATATAAAACAAGATACAGCTTATCTACAAAATAGTTTACAATTTAAGCTATTGCTTTAATAATGAAAGAATTGAAGCATTAACAGAAGTGTAACTTTTCAAATGAACATATCACATCAAGCCAATTTTTAAAACTTTTTAAAAGAACAATCGGTGTCTTTAAAAGACCTGAGTATTGCACAGAGCAGATAATTGATTGGGGGAAGAGAGCTATTATGATAAATCATCAGCAGTTACTTGTTAACCATTTAGTTTTCCTTGCCTCAGCAGACAAGGTTTTGTCAAGACCCTTCACTGTGACCCATCCATCTTGGGTGGCCCTGCATGGCATGGCTGATGGCTTCATTCAATGACATAAGCCCCTTCACCACAAGGCTGTAATCCATGAAAGGGGTTTATAGGCAATAGTCTCTACTTTTAGAATGTGGAAAATGTCCTCAAAGAAAGGAATCCCATTCACATTTATTTGTCTTCTACAGTCAAGCAAAGGGTTCAACAACTGTTGCTACAAACACAGTGAATGGATACGTAATAAAACGCAGAAGCGGCCCTGATTAACAGAAGTACTATGGTAAGAAGGGAATTTCTTGTAACAATTTTACCGTGATGCTCAAGTGTTTAGCCACTGGCTGTTGGACCAGGTTCTTACTCATCTTTTCCCAGCAGCAAGTGTAGTGTCTGGCACACGGCAGACACGTGGTAACTGTTGTAGTAACGGTGAGTATTGCTGATGCCCATCCAGGCTCTCAACACTCACTCCTGAGAGCCTGCGGGAGCCCACAGCCTACATCGGAAGCCAGCCACCCGCCTCGGCTAGCATGGTCAGCGCTGCAGGGGCAGGCCTGGTTCAGGCTCCAGGCACTGATTTCAGATCTAAATTCTTAACCTTTGGGGCTGACTCCTTCAGTCTCCAGAACATAACTGAGTTCCTTCTCTAACCACACTTCTGTACTCAGGTGGAAAAACCTGGTGGACACGAAGAATTTTCTCCTACTTCCATCCAAAGGTCATTACTACTCATTACCATAGCTGTTCTTGAAAACAAGCATCTGTCTGCTTAAAACAAACAAACAAAAATCAACAACACACCCAAGAGTTTGTGCTGGGTAAGAAGCCTTCCACTGACTTTATTTCCTTTATGTCCAGGAAAAAGGCAGGCTGACAGCTACCTGCAGTTACATAATCTCTACCGTAAGAATTACAGCTGAGTGCCAGAAGGGATTCAAAATGCTTCTATAATGAAAATCCAAAAAGCTCATCCAGGTTACTTTTTCTAAAACTAGGTTTTAAAAACTGGTTAGCTATAAATTGAGGTGAGAACTAACCAGAATACCCTCGCCTCCAACCCTGACAAGTAAGCATGCAGACAGGTGTGGGAGGCAGAAGACACCTCCCAGGTGCCTCAGTTTGGGCTCCTACGTAAACAGCGTGACCGAAGCCTCCAACTCTTTCCAAACTAGCGTGGCCACCGGTAGCCGTGCACACAGACCGAACAACACAGGTCGAGCGGTTTTCAAAGCCAGGAAGCCAGGGGGACACCTCGCTAGGACCACAGCTTCTTCAGAGACCAGCTCGGCTTCCGTCCACGTACTCTGTCCTCTCTGGTCAGCCCGCCGGGCCCAAGAGAGGCCTGGGACACACCCTCAAGAGCTGGGCCCAAACAAAAAGCAGAAAGGGTACCTTATTGTCAAAAAGATCGGTCCACTTGGTCGTCTCCCAGAAGGTCTCCGTCAGAGAGTCCAGGGTGCTCTCTCCTTCCTCCTCTCGGCCCTCCGAGTCGCTCGACACGGCACCATCTTGATCCTGGGCCTGGAGAAGGTGGTCGGCCAGGGCGCAGCCTTTCCGGCAGAGCGCGTCTACCAGGGTCGACTTCTGCTTGTCCATGTCACTGCACAGCAAGCCCAGAACAGTCCACAGGTCAGTAACACGGCATTAGGAGCACAGCCTTATCTGAGATTAAACTCATGCACCTTTCGCCTGAGGTTTACAACACAGGAATATCGTACAGCCCTGGACAGACGTTTGCTGGTATGACACATAAGCCATGTATTCACACGCACGGATTACATGAGTTAGGGTTGCTGTACTTGGTTGAAACAGCATGCCATACGCAACAGAGGGGAAAGAGTGCTGGGTTCTAAATTCTGTTGGCTACAGAAGCCTTAGAACAGCATCTTCTAAGTGTTTAGGCTTCTCGTAAATATCACTTATTACATATTTCTGTAGTCGTGAACTTCTGTACATGTGCAGAAATGCAACGCTTACTCTTCACGTGCCAGCAAGTGTTTTTAGTATTCTAACGTAGTAACTCATCTATACTCAGAATAATTCTGTGAGTAAGCGACCACCAATCGCCCCCTATTTTCCACAGGAGGAAACTGAGGCACAAAGTGGTCAGGAGAGCTGTTCAAGGCCCCAGTCAGGAAGTGGCAGGGCCAGGACTCAGCTGCGCGGTTGGTCCTGCACCTGCTGCTCTCATTCTCGAGGCCCCCTGCTTTCCAGGCAGGCGTCTCTGTTTTTGGATGTATTCCAAGTGCCCAGAATAATGCCTGGCATGGAACAGTCAATAAACCATTGCTGAATGAAATGCAGTAACAGCCTACACTCTGGGGAACAGCGTGAGCTTCAGAAAGCTTGCTTATTTGAGGCACTCTGTCCAACTTGTGTGCGAACGAGGACAAACGTGCTGAGATGACGACCAGGAGGCACTCAAAGATGGGATGGACAAGCTGTCTAATGGTAAGGGGGATTCTGAGGATGCAGAGCGAAACGTGCCCCATATGAAATCCACAGGGGCCATCAAGTCAACAGTAATCAGTACAAAAAACAACTAACACAAGAAGGGAAAAAACCGCCAGACAGACAGTAACCTGCTACAACCTGAGCTACCCACCTTCATACATTTGCAGTGCAGATGAAATTATGCCTAAAAGATGCCTAAGAGTTTATCAGCAAAGAGTCTCAAAGTTTTAAAAGAGCCCACTCTCACTCTTTTCATGGAGATGTTCCCGGGGACCTGACGTGCTTGGTCACTCTGGACTAGAGAACAGAAGGACGGCTGGGCCTTGGGGCAACTATGCAGCTTTTTATTGAATGGGGTCCACTCGCTCCCCAACCCTGTAGATGCCACGCAGCATCTGGAACGTCTCAGGAGTATTTCACTTGTGCTCACAGTAACTCCAGGAGTCAGGCACAGGCGCTACGCCCACTCTGTGAAGAAGCGGGGCTGTGGAACAAGAAGGGGCAGGCGCGGCGAGGTCTGGACATCTGGCTGCCCGTGGCATCCTGACCAACTGTGCCTGCTGCCCTGAGAAGGGCTGGAGGGAGGGTGTGCTGGAGAAGCCGGGCCTGGATTAGGTCACCTGCAAGGTGCCCTGATATTTCCGCATTCTCTGATCCACCAGCCCAGATTCCATATATCTGGAATATTATTTTCCTCCCCTCTTCCAAGAACTGACCGGCTCAGATTAAATACCTATCATTCCATGAGGTTTATCCCTTCTCAAAAAAAATAAGTCAGCTCTCCTTCCCATCAGCCTTCACAGTTTAAAATACTTCTAACTCTCAGTCACATTGTGTCTCACCATTTCATTTTCTAGAAGTAGAGATTGTCTGGCTCAATTTTTCTTTTTTTAACATTCCTCTCAAGGGTGTCTCATGCAGTGTTTGTTCAATAAACATCTCTGAATCAAATTTAGTTAGGGACTGATAAAGGTGGTACTAGATATGTCTGAGGAAACAACTTCAATTAGACACTTTAGTGGCCAGAGTAAACTGCATTTCAAATGTAATTAAAGCTTAGTATTAGATCACCAAAAAAATTAGAATTTTTAAGATTACAAAATGGCTGTCTTACAATTGTTGACACAAGTGACTTAAGTGAAAAAGCAGTTTTGCATGGAAATGAGAAATTAATGCTCCTAGGAATCCCTTGTAGATAAATGGTGGCTACACTGTCCACTATTATTTTTTTAAACACCAAAAACATTTTGTATTGGGATACAAGTCAATTCCACTATAATTATTAACAAGAATGTAGCAACGTTTCAACAAGGCTCTGTGGAAGGATGCTGACAATGGCCAACCACCTATTTTGCAAATATTTTATTCTGTTTGAAAACTGCTGCTTGTAAGATTCGTAAGACCTATATCAGCAGTATGAATGATGTAATGCCAAGAGTTCTAGCAGTTTACCAAGCATTTTGTATTAAAAAAAAAAAACAAAACAGACTGCAGCAGGCGGAATCTTTAAAGGAAACGGCTGTCCTTTCAGGCAGTCTGCACAGTTTCTGTTTATTAGTTACAGCAACTCTAAGAGAAGGTGGGACTGTCTACCCTTGTCAGTTAAGGACCCTGGGGTTGGAAACAAACCCAGGCGACAGAGGACAAAGTGATCCTGGACGATCCATCAGGAGATGAAGGCAGGAGCTCACGAAGGGTGGGCTGTTACAGCAGCACGTGGAAGGAAACTAATAAATGCACAAATCTGGCTTCACTTGTTTTACATATCACGCTAGGGTATATTAACGCCAAATTACAATCCCCCTTCTCAAGTATTACTGTCAACCCAATTTCATAAAACATAATAGTTTTAAGCTAATTTTCTTATCATTTTATTAAGCGCTACAAGCTAAATTTGGAATACGGCACGCTATTGTTGGTCAATAAATAGTTGAAAAATTAGTTTTATAGGCTGCTATGTGCTTCTCCGTATGTCCAGTTCACACAAACCCCCAAATGGCTGGACTGCGTGATCAGCCACTCTGATCTCTCCACCACGACAGCACCTGATGGTGGAGAGAGCCAACGGCTTCGCTTTTTCTTCAATGACCAGAGAAAACTGCCACCAAATATTTAAGGAGGGAGTATCCCCAACCTGAGAACTCCAACAATAAGGATATACACAAATACCAGATAGGGGGGCTATTTTCAAGAACCAAAAAAAGTAACTAAGAAATGAGATGCAAGAAAGAGTATTTACTGGCTAGGTACTTTTTTATAATGGCTGCGTCAGGCCTGGGGTCAGTCTTCATCGCAATGTAAACTGCTAGGGCCGTTTGATCTATATGAGAAATTACAGCATTTGCAGCTTCAACAATTTCATTCAGTCTTTTCATTCGTTCCTGAGGAGGAGAGAAAAGAAGAAATAAGGAAAAGGAAGCATCCGGGGCAGCCGGACTGGAGGAGTGATGACTGCGGCGGTGCAGGAGCAGGCGGGCTGCGAGGCCAGGGCCCGGGTGCCGCCTCCCGGTGTGACCTTCACGACCACCACGTCTCTAGAGAGCCTGAGCGCAGGCGGGAAAACACCTGCCCCCACACTCCCTGCCGGCACTCAACAGTAAGACTAAGCGAGGGACCGAGTTCGTAGGGACGTAAACTGTTTTCTCCAAGGCAACCCTTTTCCCGGGTATCTTATCAAGACTTTAGAAATGTGACTGGCTATACTACCCTAGTTGCACACCACACACACACAGGAGCAAGAAAAGCACTAGCTGATGGGACAAATTCTTGGTTGATTTACTACTGAAATCTCAAAAATGAGAGAAAGCAGGACTAGAAATTAGAGTCTCACTTTATTTATTCCTGGGGCAGTGTGGTGGCCCCAGGAACCTGCTCCCATTGGTACCTTCTGGCTCACGCTCAACCTTTCAGGACTCTGAGCTGATCAGGGCTATAAGCACCGTCTACAGCCATGGCTCCCAGTGGGAGCTGGTCCAGTTGAGACAGCTGGGAGCTAGACCAATCGTTAAACACAAAGGAGGAGCACTCTGCTTCCGCTGCAGCTGCTCAGGCTTCCAGGAGGCCAGGACCACTGCCTTCTGGTTCCAGCTGTTTGCAGGCCAAGGTCAACAGAGCAATCCTTAGGGTTTCCTATCTCCTCTTCCTCCCTTTGACCGAACCAGACCAGCCAAGAATATTCGTTCAACCAAATGATACAGTAATGGCCAAGTCCAGAGCTTTATGAAAATAGCTCAACAGAACATTCAAGGTGAGGACATGGTTTCAGTCACCAGGAATAGATAATCAGGACTGGACCTTTATTTCAAACACAAACATTATCTAATACTGCAAGCCAAGTAATACACTCTTGGTAAAAAATGAGCGTGCCCAACCTTTTCAGCGTCCAACTGATGAAGTCGTGCAACGTACAAAGGAAGGTAATTAGGGTATGTTTCCTTCAATTCATTATAAATGTCGCTAGAATCCAGCCTATGGAAACAAGAAAGAAAGAAACAGTCATTATTTAGTTCTTTTAGAAAGAGAAAGATCTGTCACTCCTATTTAATACTGATTTGAAGCTCCAGTCAATAACCCAATGCATTGATCTGAAGTATAATTATTCACAAAGATTTACAGGGAGTATAAATCCATGTATCTAGAAAACCAAAAGAGTAAAACTGAAAATTATTTTAATCATGAGTTCAGTAGGATGGCTGGATAAAAAAGAGCATCAACAGCTTTCCTACATACAAGCTACAACTCAATGTATTAAAAGGAAGGGAAAAAAATTCAAAAAAAAGTTAAGATAAAAAGATCTAGAAAGGTCTAAGATCTTCAAAGAAGGAAAATTTACACTTTCTTGAAAAATCTGAAGTCTTGAATGAGTAGAGACAAATGTTGCATGTTCCCGGCTGGGGAAGCTGATTCACTATATTCTTGCTGATTATATGGCGGGAGGAACAGCAGCTGAGGTCAGGGTTTGCCACACTGGGTGTGACGTCACTGCTTCCAAGCATGGGCCTGGCCTCGGGGTCTCAGAGGTGCCCGGCCGGGCAGACCCTCCACTTCAAAAGCAGGGGCTGAGCAGGAGGGAGCCCCCACCTCTCAACCAAATTCACCCAGGACTTGGTCTCAGCAACTGCTGTTCCTCTATTGGCTGCACGTCCCTGGGATCATTTCCAGATGCTGGAAACGGTGGTTTTAAATTTGCTTATAACCAAATAGTAACTGGAAAACAGGGATCCACCCACCTGCTACATGTATAAACACAGAGACAAATAACAACGGGACACTGATTATCTCTGGAGAGTGCACAAACAGTGATAGGTTTTCTTTGTACCTTCCAATAAAGCTCCCTTCCAAGAGCAAATGAGGATAGGATTAAAATAAAAACTCTTATTACAAAAGGGAATTTAAAAAAAATGGAATTACAGGAAAAATTTAAAAGCACCTGCAATCCTATTCACTGTTGACATTTCTGAATACAGTCTTTGCATATATACATAAGGGCTGTCGCAGCTGGGAAAAGAAAAGAAAACACTTGGAGGATTCAAAGCCATTCAGAACTTACTTTGTCATCCACTGAATTTTAAGATCTCGTAATGCTTCGGTAAACTCTTCTTTTAAATCTTTCTCTTTTTCCGAGTCTTTTTCCTTGTCCTTGTTGCCGTTCTTAGTCTTTGTTGGTGGAGATATCAGGTAGTAATGAACAGGGATTACATCCTGTGGAGAGAGTCCTAAATTAACACATGTAATTCTTTTGCTTACTTAGAAATCTTCTCTAGCTGAATAGCACGTTAACATGGGCTGCACCGGAGCAGTACTACATTGCACTTCGGATTCTAAGGGCCACAATGCATCTCAAGTTCCAATCTGTGATCAAAGTCATTTTCTCCCAAACTTTAGAGAGACAATGCTTCTACTATCTCCTTTAAAACAAAGGAAATAAGGACAAATTTTCCCCATGTATGTGTATTTGGTATTCTTGGTTTTCTGAGAAAGACTAAATACAAAAAAAGTACTGAGCGATTACATTTTATTTCCGAGGAGGGAAATCAATTAGAATTGAAAAAAGGAAAGATCCTCTTTTCTAAGTAAATTTAAAGAGAAATTTCTTTCTTTATTTGATCCTTAGAACTTACTGAGACCCCATGACGTGCAAGGTAATTGCTCTAAAACAAAGCAGACAAGGGCCTTTAGCGCTGCAGGAAGACAGCCAACAAACGGGTAAGTAAATAAACAACTTGAGTAACGACACAGAGTATCAAGAGAACAGACTGGGGTGAGGGCACAGTGTGACAGGTGGGTAAGGGGGCTGGTGGGGAACCCGTGGAGACAAAGCTGTTAACAGACACAGTCTAAGGAGCTGAGGTCTGAGCTCATGGAGCCTCAGTGGCCTAAATGAGAGAACTGCTATGAACCTAAAGAACTGAAATGAGGTGGGGAAGGAGCACCTGCAGGGATAAGACAAGCATGGGCAGAAACTTCAGCGGGGGGCGGCAAGCACAGGGCGAGCTGCTGAGACTTGGGCGGTGGCACAGGGAGGAAGCCGAGCTGGCAGGACGTGGTTAGAGAGGACGGGGGTTATTCCAAGTGCAAGGCAGTGGCGTGATCAAAGATCTGTGCTCTTGGCTGACTAATGCTGGATCCTGGATGGATGAACCATTCTGGTTGGCGCTTAATAACTCTTTGATACGATATTTAGAGACTGGATGACAAAGGGCAAAATTGGAGAGCGAGCGGAACAAGTTGGCAAGAAGCCCGGGTCTCCTGACATGGCTCAGAAAGGAAGAATGGCTGAGGTAAGAAATGAATGGACCGGGAATGCCCTGTGAGTGCAAGGCCGATGGTGTCTGCTGGGGTGCTTAAAATGAAGGGCTGGACAACACCAGCAGGGGTGGAGAGAGGGAAGAGGGTCAGCCCTGGCATGGGCCACAGCGTTCCATCACGGTGGGGATAGTCTGAGGCCACGGAAGCCCCTGGGCAAAGCTGGTGTGAGACCAAGAGGGGCTGGCTGGGGACAGCTGAGAGGTGGCATCAGACAGGAGAGGGAACTGTCAGCCTGGCTGCACAGTGGCCATGGGCACTGACCGGCGAAGGGCTGCAGGGGAGGTGGGCGGGGGGTTGTGCTGGAGACCAGCTCCAGCAGCCAGGGAGTCAGCCTGAAGGGATGAGTGGTGTCGGCGGAGAATGGTGCAGCCTCTGACTCAAGGTGTGGACTCCACGTTTATTTCAAGCATCAGGTCTTCTTTTATACTTTGACAAAAGCATTAGGTCAGGTTTTACATTTTCAGCTCCCCCTCACCCAGATTAATTGTCTCCATAAATCATTGTTGCCCTTCAGCCAGAGTTACATTGTAACTCATGTTTATGTCTGGGCTGCATACCACATCCCTCAGTTTATTTCTTATCTTTCTAAATCCTGCTTGCCCCTAGTATCCTAAGCTCACTATCTCCTAAAAAGGCTTCTAGCTATTCTTAATTCTTCCTAAACCCTAGGCTCAGCAAACTTCCTTTGCCATAAACATTCCCCTCACAAACAGGTCTCAGATAACACTCCTTCCCATGGCCTCAAGCTGTGGCCTACATGCTCATCCTGGAACATTCTTTGTAAAGATCCTTGGACAAATGTCAATGGTTACTTTATAGATTATTTTCTAGGCACAACTGCAGAAGGCTTGGTGCTTTCTCATGCTTTTCTCAAAAACAATAAGCACCTTAACCTTCTTTCCAGCCAACTCAACTGAAGGAAGGGAAGAACAAGTCAGAATCACAAGACCTAACTCCTTCATCCCGGAACCGTGCCTGCAGGATGAGGAGAGGGGGTGGGGCCGTGCCTCCATTTTGTCAGTAATGCCTAATGCGGCTCCCGACAGGGTTGGGCAGCCAAGGCCAAGTGAGAGGGAGTCGAGGAGAGAAGGGGAAGTAAACAGGTAGAGGTGGTTCTGAGAAGTTCTGCTTTGACGAGAGCTCATGTGACTACCTTGATCTGCACCTATTTCTTCAGCGTGCACATCTACACTTGAGAAAAGTTAACGCAGTGTCTGGGCAATGACATCGCATGTTATACTTGCTAGGTCTGTTTTTGACCCAATAACTAGGTGGCCCTAATTACATCATTATTAAGACAACTTCTAAAATTCTATCTTCGGGTTTATAGTGAAAGCGGTGCTTAGCTAAAATCTTGTACGTGTTTTCATTAATGGAGCTGCTACAATTGGAACACATGGCACTGTTGACATTTTTAAGGCCCCAATCACGTAATTTCAGGAAAAAAACTGTACAGGTTGAGCCACGAAACAGTACTGGCTTCCTCTTTCCTAAAACAGGATTTTGAGGTGTGAATGCTACATAAAATATGTCCATTCTGACAGCTTCCACAATTAAACTTTATCTGGGGGTGCTGTAATAGGAAGTGCGGGAGCTACTGTGCAGCAGTGCAATAGAATAATAGATGCTGTTCCGGAGGGCTCGCTTAAAGCACAGAAACCACGGATGGGGAGGAACCAGAGATCCACTCTTGGCCATTTTGGCACCACGCAACCTCTTAAGTCAGGGGGCCAGAGCCTGTGGGCAAAGGGCTCCGGAGACATGTGAGCCCAGGGAGAGGAAAGGGTCCCTGCCACCACCCTGCTCGTCCCTCCAGGTTCACTGTCCTGGGTGGGAGCTGGCCTGTGCTGGAGCCAAGTCAACAGCGCTGGCACCCTGGAGTCGATGATTCATCACAAAGTTCTTACAGGGACAGACACTTTGTGTCATCTGTTTAGCAGAGGCCGCACACCTTCTACTCTGTTACCAGAGCCCGACTCCCTTGGAGTCACGCTCCTGTATGGTGCTGGACTTGCCCGGGGTGGGGGGCACTGGGCAACCAGCACTCCCTCTGACCTAATGTGCATCCCCTGGGGACCCCGCCTCCTCGCCCGAGCAGGGAGAAGGACAAACTTCAGGAGGGGAAGCCTCTCTGTTGTGAGGCAATGCCTCCTCTGAGGCTCATAGGTAAGGCATTGGCTAAGATGTTTTAGTAAAGAGAGAAAACAGTTGAATAAAATGAACAATCCATTAAACTCAACTGATGATTAACAATGAATTCTAACAAAGATCTATATACAGATAGACAGAAACCATATATAATAGCAACCGTAAACTACACTGAAAATGCAAGAGACGGGGCAAGTTGATGATGAAGGATCTTGATTATGTAATCAGCATTATAAACATTAAATATATAACAAATTAGTAATTATAAATGTTAACACTGTCCCAAAACAAAAGTTCAAGACAAGCACTGCTTTTTATTATTAAAAATTATGGACATGGCAGTTTTAATCCCCAACCAAAAAAAAAGAAGTCATTTTTTATTTTATCACGGTCATCTGTTCTTTTTACATATTTTCACAACTCAACTTCTAAAGGGCTTAGTATAGGGTCAATTTAACAGAAATGGTTTTATACCATTAAAGCAAAAGAAATCTTGATTATGACTTAAAAAGACAGTCAAAAAAGACTATTCAGAGCAGAAATGCTATAAGTTCTCTACAGCAGACACTTAATAGTAAGCGTGTTTTAAAAGAAAAAAAATCACTCCAGCTATTCACAAAGAATTTCAGCAGTGTTTGAATTGATCGACAGTTAGAAAAATCAAACCTATCTGCCAAACCAGTAACTATTCTTTGGAAAATAAAACACACCACCATTTAAATTTCGGTTCAAAACATAATACCTTTACCTCTTAAATTATTTAAGAAAATATAAATTCAAAATTTTAATATCTTCACACAAAGTAAAATAGCTGTTTTAAAAATTAATATCCTATTAGAGTGCTATTTATGATGTTAACTATATTCTTTCACATTACAATGAACTTAAAAATGGGCAGCATACATTTTCAAATCAAAAGTCACTGAGANTATTCATATGACAGTTTCTTATTTCAAGTAATCTAATACTAACAAAATTCGTCAAAACTCCCAAAAGACCAACCAGACTACACAACAGGAAGGAAACACCCGCTCTGCCTTTGAGACGTGCACCGTCTTTTGAGTAGGCCAGAATGCCTAACCCTCATTCTCTGAAGCAGTGGCTTTCAGGCTGTTTTCAAAATGAATCAAAGATCAGCTACACAGGAAATGAAATTACAGGTCTGTGAGTCTGATGAACTGATACTTTGTTTCATTCTGTTTTTGTTTTAATGCTGGTTAAGTTCCATTGGATGAATCTGCATGGCCTTCAAATGGGTCAAGAGGCTCAGCTGAGGAATGTGGTCTTCAGAGAAGACAATGTTCCTTTATCCCCCAGAGGTGCATTTTGTTTGAATGAAGTCTTTATCGTTACATAGTAATACAGAATTTCAGAAGTTATTTTAGTAAAGACAGCTGATCTTTTATAAAATGGTGATCCCTATTTTCAGATCACTATGAATTTTCTAGATCACAAGAAACAGCGTTATCTTTTGTTTCTATCTCAAAACACTAACTCTCACCCTGCAGTACTTACTGCATAAGCCATCCATCTGTACAACAAAGCATGATGTCAGCAGGTCCTCACTAAAGAGCTTAGTGAACATGTAACCTCTTCTCTAAAGTAGACCTGAAGAGGAGTTTTTCAAGTTAAGTTTCGCTCCAGCAGCCAGTCAGAGACTGTCTTAAAAAGCAGCAGGGGAGCGGATCAGACAACGTACTAGTTATGGTCTTAAGCTCTGCTTGTGCTCAGTGTAAGTTTTAATTTGGGGCCATCAGTTCTTAACTTCTGTTCCTGCTACGTCCACTGCTCTTTTTGTCTCTGCCTTTCTAGAACTAAGAAGATGCAAGGGCAGGAAATAAACTTCACTCTAAATAGTTTAATAATATTTTATTAATCAAATCATCCCACTTAAGAAATGTCTTTAGACTTTAAAAATAACTGTCATATATAGCTAAAAGAACAACAACAACAACACATTCCTTTCTATATATGATTTTAGAAATTCAGAAGTTCAAGTATTATTCCTTGGTCATACGTAGAGTACAGAATGAATAGTATTAGAATTTTCCCTATACACAAATAAACCAGGGGTCTTCAAGAACTTTATGGCAGGAAAAAAAATTTCAGAGAGCAGTATGTCAACATTGATAAGCTAAAAGCATTATACTGCAGAACTTAAAGAAAGGAAACTAAGGGAGAGAGTTTTTTAAAAAAAGATAATAGTGACAGAAAAAGAAGTTTAACTAATATGCAAATAAGGCTTTAAGACATCTTTGTAAAGAACTGACAATCAGTACCTTTTTAAATTTTCCTTGTCGTTTTGCTGCAGACTGCCCCTGGGAGTTAGAAGGACATTCTGTAAGAAACATGCAAAACCTCCGCAGGACGGCGACACCACCTCTGCCTAATCCTCCTCCAGCTTCCGCTCTACCTGGATATGCCACACAACTTACAAGGGTCACCAAAATGGCAGGCTTCTAAAGAAAGCAATCCTGCCACTTGGAATTGTTTTTTTAGGGGGGATAAAAGTGCACTCAAATATGTTATTCCTAAGGGTCAATGTATTTCAGCAATTGGTAGAGCAAAATCCCATCAGTTGTCAGAACAGTTTTGAAGACGTTAAAGTTAGCTGATGGCTCAGAGCCGGATTTTCAAAGATGTCACAGCAAGCACACACGTCCAGGCACCAGAACAGCATCATTCGAGGTGACTGGGGGCGTCAGGGAGGAGCAACACAGAGCACAGTTACCTTCACCACTGCCCAAAGCGTAAGAAACGCAGCCCCAGGCTGAGGTCAGAGGAAATGAACCATGTGCTGCAAATGCCAATTGACTCTATGGCTTTAGGTTTCCTCAAGAAAATCTACCCTGCTAAGTAATAACTATAGTCAATCCCATCTGTTTATAATTTAATTTCACAATGGCCTCTTAAAGAATACAGCCAGCAAGCAGAGCTCTGAGTGGCTAAAAGCGAACTTCCACGATCACAATACTCTTCTGCCTTACTCATCACAGGCAGGGGGCGCTTCAGAAGAGTTGTCCGAATGAGAAGCCTCGCTGGTGAAGCCCCACAGCAGAGGCAGCAATGTTTCCCTTACTGGAAAATGAAATCTCCCTAAAAAAGACTACTAGGACTTCTCAAAATCAGTGCATCTACCAATTCCAGTAACTACTGATTCACTTCACATTAAACTGAAATGTGTGTAACTTATAGTAAAGTACACATAAGTAAATAGTATGAACTGAAATAAGACTCAAGAAATGTTAGGGAGAACGACTTCTAAGGACAAAAGTCATAACTGATGACACTTCTCTGTCAGCAAATAAGCCATCTTTGGTTCAACAGTGGTTAAGAAATGAATGAACATACTTGTTAAGATGTTTGAGATCTATTCATTTTTATAATAGCACTCATAAATTCCAGAATTAAGTGGCAGATTTACTTTGTAAGAACTAAAGCTAAAGAGAAATATAAAGTTGTAAGAAGAACAACTTTTACTGGCGTGGAGATGAAATGACTTTATGACAAAGGGAGACATACCTATATAAACACTGTTCTCACAATGAATCTCTAATGAAAACAGATGGAAACCAAAACAGATACCATCAAATCCAACATTTACCTCTAAAATATAACAACCACATATGTTTTTAACAAGAGGCACAATTTTGAAACTACAGCACCAAAAGAAGTATCTTGCAGTTATCTATACAATTACACAAAATTCCAATAAAAGAAAGATCTGTACAAGTGAAAATTACTGCTTATTAGCAAGAATCGTTCTAACTGGTTTTTAGAAGTCACCCAAGAAGATCTGATTTTTTTCCCCTGTATCCACAATATTACATTTTTAAAACTCAATAAATTCTCTAATTTTAAACGTCCCATTCACTTAAGACAAGTTTGATCTGGATCTATGTAATTCACGGGAAGTTTAAGTATAGTAACCAAGCAATACAGGACAGGTTCAAGGCCTAAGAACTTAGACTTGGGAAAAAAAGAATACTAAATATATAAAAATACAACCAAACATTAATTAACCTTTACTAGTAACTTGGGAAAAAAACTATTAAATTTCATTTTCCGGAGAGATCTTCTCTTTTACTGCAATGTGGAATTAATTTCCATTTTTAAAGAAAAGGAAATTTTAGAACAGGCAATTTCAATGTAAAAAGAAAAAAAACAAAAAAAAACAAACAAAAAAAACTACTTACAGCTTTCTTTCCAAGTTCAGTCTTTGACAACGTTAAGGATCCTGCGAGGTAGCACCCAGGTCCAGCCCCTTTAGGTATTCTAATCAGAAGATTCAAGAGGAGAAAAGGAACAAAAGAGAAAGTTTCACAAGGATAATTAGGGGGAAAAACACAACAAATGCATTATGAAACGATTCCCTTAGCTAAGATTCCAAAAGCCAAAGGGAGAAATAACTTAGTCTATAAAGGTCAATGACAACACAGTATAAGTGTAGCCTCAGGCAATAAACTAGTGCTTAAAAGACCACAGAGAATAAGACAGACACTGAAAGCAAGTCCTGTTACCACTTACTTGTCATCGGGTAAGGAAGTAACAAAGAACGGCTGGTTGTATTTAGGGGGTAACGTCAAGTTACTTGATTTCTTCTTTCCTAGAAGTGCAAGGCTATGATTCTCATGAATATCTAAGCTCAAGGTATTAGATAACCTATGAGAAACAATGAACGGGAGATCTTTCAGACGTTCCAGATCACTGATTTGCTCGTGACGGATCTGCAGTCGAATTGTGTAATCTCCTTTCTCCAGCTTCAAGGAATACTGAAAAAGAAAAGTATTTGGGAAAAGTGACGTTAAGCCACATGAACGAAAGCCACAACCTAGGGGGACAGACAGTAGGAATGCCCCCTTACACAGCGGTCAGTGTGTGACGTACAGGGTAAGTAACCATGCATACATGAGTTGTCACGTGACCTGTCTAAGGTCACGTGCAGAGTAGAGAATCAGGGAGCTGAAGGCGGCTCTGGCTCTGAAGTCCTGTACCTCGCACAACAACAGGCTACTCCCATGCTCCCAGCTGACTCCATCTCCACTCACAAAGGCAATGACCCCCCTGCTCATGGGTCTTCACAGGCACGTGTACAACACAAGAATGAGCAAAACTGAAGTGCTGTGTAACGCCTAAGACAGACATACACGCGTGTTATCATACACACTACTGGTAACCTTTAGAGCCAACATGCCACCCGGCTTACTGCAGACAGCAGAGACGGGAGCCCGAGGACATGAAGGAATACGAATCTACTCAGTCCTATGCTCCATCCAGTCAAGCTGCTCAAGAAGATGGAACCCTGTCCTCTCTGTAGCAACAGGTTCTTCTGAGACTGAAGCAGCCACAGGAGCGGCTCGAATAATAACCCGTCTGCACTAGGGACACGTGCCTGGCCTTGCTTTGATGAAAATGGAAACCATTCCTTAAATGACTGAAAACCCTGCATGGGCTATTTTTACTATTTTGCGTTAAATTATTAATGTTACAGGAAATATGTAATTTCTTGGTCATAATATTCCAATCAGGGATAAAACTTCTATAAATCCTAGGATTAAGAGACTGTTTCCCTGCTGAACAACAGTGCTAGGCACAGCGCCTGGCGGACAGTCAGGGATCAGTACTCAGCCCACCAAGAAGGAATGCATCTCAGAGTTCTAGTAACCTGAGGACACCGGGCCCTGTCATCATACTCTCGATCCAGTTCAGACCTGGGGCCACTTTTCGGTGCCCACATATCCTGATGGTCTGCTCTCAGCATTGAGATGGCGGTGAGCACGGGGTCGGAAGAAGAACAACAAAAGGCTCTGCCGGCCGGTATCCGTGAGTGTCCTTCTGGGCCCCCTTGACCCAAAGCCAGATGGAGCCCAAAGGTGCGGCTGAGCAGCTGCAGCAGAGAGGAGCTGCCGGCCCCGCGTCAAGCGCTGGACACACACCCACACGGCATCGCAAAGCAGGGGCGTCACCAGAGAAAGAATCCGGGTTCATCAGCCCAGGAAATAGCGTCTGTGAATTCTAAAGATCACTGCCCTCTTCCTACCTGATGAGGATACGCGTCGCCAGAGCCCATCTGTCTCTTGTTCTGGTCAAATATGATCCAGAGCTGACTGTCGAATTCCGACTCGTACAACAACTCACAGAGCAGCGGGCAGCTGGGGGTCACTTCCCCGCTTTTGGGCTGTTAAAAAAAAAAGAATGATTACTTGAAATGGTTTATACGATTTCCAACACAGATCTGTGATACTGTTATCAATGAAACTTACATTAAAAGTATTAAAAACATTTTATTGAGGTAACCAATCTTAAAAATGCAGAACACTCGGTATTTAGGGACTAATAAAATGTATTTCTCCTTTACAAGGTTTAAAAGACACAAACCTAGCTAACTGCACTCATTTATAAAGCAATATATATTCTTTAGGACGTTTAATTCATTGGTTATTAATAAAACAAATATATTTATAAGGTTGAAATTAGACAATCCACCAGTATCAAACATCTCCCCAGCGGTAGCTCGTATTATGCTTCAATAAGAGTTTTACTAAAATCTTACTGATTCTCCATAAACTTCGACCTGACATTTATGCTCGTCTCAACTACCTTTACCACCCATTCAACTGAGGAGCCATTCTGACGTCTCACTGCATCAATGCAGATAGCAAAGAGGCCCAGTTCCATTATCAGAAGGCAGCTGGCTTCGACAAGACACTGAACCAGAGGACAGGTATCGGAGGACAGATGTCAGTGATTACAAGAACGAAGACTCAAAGCTCAGGTCGCTACTAAGTAAAAATTTGTGACTTCAGATCTGAATGGTGCTTACATCATTATATATCATAACTTCCCAAAGAATAATTCTAAATTAGCCAGTGTTATTTATTTGATTCTATTTCATACATATGTATGTATACACACACAGCCCC
>SJYQ01093307.1:486920-523876 GCA_006410935.1 Redunca redunca
TGAAGACACTGTCCTTCCCTTTTTTATTTTACGATTTATACACAGAAATTTGTTTCAAGGGCATACCTGATCACACAAACACTTACTTGATGAAAGTTGTAAGTCAGGATCATCTCGTAAAGTTGACGATTATTAGGCAAAACATCTCTTGATCCTAAAGGTTTTGTTTTTGCACTCAGTGGACTGTAATCAGACAATTGCATAAAAGTCAAAGGTTCATTTAAATGAGAAAAAACTATAAGCAGCGAAAACTATGGCAAATCACAATAACTGATAAATGAGCATTCCTGGACACTGTCCTTTCCAGTGTATAACATTTTAATCATTAATTTACATAACTCTTTATTGACCAAACCACAGCAACACACAAAGTTAAAATTTTGCAGCATTAAAAAGGTAACAACCTTTTCATGATAAAAACATTTTCAACTACAAACTAAGAGTCCTAATGTAATCAGATCCCGGCACTAGGGTGACGATCCTTAACACGGCTAAAGGACAGGTCTGAACGCAGACAGTCCTGCCGTCACAGGGTGGGTCCTGCCAGGTGTCCCCCGAGGGTTCCCAGTGCATGTCACGTAAGGTCTCCCCAGAGACCTGTCCAGTTTTCTAGGCTGGAAAGTCATGCAGTGAATTTTCATCTCCAGCCTTCATGTGACTTAAAAAAAAAAAGACCCTTTCCAAGGAGTGAAGCGGGCCCTCCCACTGCCCCCCTGAAACCCAACACTGTAGCCCTGGAACATTTAAGATACCGCAGTGTTTGGACCCAGCTCTTCAGAGTTATGCAGGGAGCCAGATCTTCATACTTCAAGGAGGACTGAACATCAAAACGGTTGATTCCTTCTGATGCATGCTACGAAGGATATTTATCAAATTAGTTTCTCCAACTTACTGAAAATGAACTGCATTTTAAAATACTTAAACCTCAAATAAACCTGTCAAATACAGAGTTTATAAGCACCCATGAAAAAAAGACTATTGCTATATCCTGAACATAGGTAATGTCCCCAATTAAAATTTAAATCCAACCATTGACATTATTTCATGGTAACCTGCATAATTGACCTTGAAAATGATGGAAAGGTAAGCTTACAATGTTTAACTGTGGAGCCGTACATACGATCCCATGGAAGGAAATAGTGTAGTCAATGTTGACATCGCTGAGACTTGCCCACCAGCGTGCAATGCAAAACTCGATTGCTTTCCCGCCCTACAGGAAAATGAAACATGCTGTAAATGCGTGAATCACCAAACACAGACAGATGTCTCAAAGGAGCTCTATGGTTTCAAACTCTTCCTGTTTGTACAGAGAGAAAACTTGAAGAATCCTGTTATTAGCTGTGCATGGAGTTACCCAAATCAGCTGCGGAGACGGAGCACAGGTATTTAAATACATGGTTATCCACCCACAATCCTAAACTGCTTGTGGTAAGAGATCTGAGGCGGTTTCCAAGTACATATAATAAATTAACAGTGAAAACAACCAGAATGAAAATAGGACCAAGGGAAAATCATTAAGAACAATGGCAAGAGAAGGGGTATGACGGCTGGGCAGGCATTTTCAGTAGCCACAGGTAGTAGTCGCGGGCTCAGAGCTGCCTGGCAACCAAGGTCAAATGAAATTATGGTCCCTCCCCATTTTCTTATTAAAAAAAATCAGAAATAAAAGCTGCTCCTTGAATACTGAGTTTTAAATTTTCTAGTAATCGGCGTACTCAGTTCAGTCGCTCAGTCATGTCCGACTCTTTGCAACCCCATGGACTACAGCATGCCAGGCTTCCCTGTCTATCACCAACTCCCTGAGCTTGCTCAAACTCATGTCCATCGAGTCAGTGACGCCATCCAACCATCTCATCCTCTATTGTCCCCTTCTCCTCCTGCCCTCTATTTTTCCCAGCATCAGGGTCTTTTCCAATGATTCAGTTCTTCACATCAGGTGGTCAAAGTACTGGAGCTTCAGCTTTAGCATCAGTCCTTTCAATGAATATTCGTCAATGAATATTCGGGTTGATTTACTTTAGGACTGACTGGTTGGATCTCCGTGCAGTCCAATGGACTCTCAAGAGTCTTCTCCAGCACCACAGTTCAGCATCAATTCTTCGGCGCTCAGCTTTCTTTATGGTCCGACTCTCACATCCATACATGACTGCTGGAAAAACCATAGCTTTGACTAGATGAATTTTTGTTGGCAAAGTTGTTTCTGCTTTTTAATATGCTATCTAGGTTGATCAAAGCTTTTTTCTCAAGGTGCAAGCGTCTTTTAATTTCATGGCTGCAGTCACCATCTGCAGTGATTTTGGAGCCCAAGAAAATAAAGTCTGTCACTGTTTCCATTGTTTCCCCATCTATTTGCCACGAAGTGATGGGACCAGATGCCATGATCTTAGTTTTCTGAATGTAGAGTTTTAAACCAACCGTTTCCTCTTTCACATTCATTAAGATGCTCTTTAGTTCTTCTTTGCTTTCTGCCATAAGGGTGGTGTCATCTGCGTATCTGAGATTATTGATATTTCTCCTGGCAATCTTGATTCCAGCTTGTGTTTCCTCCAGCCCAGTGTTTCTCATGATGTACTCTGCATATAAGTTGAATAAGCATGGTGACAATATACAGCCTTGATGTACTCCTTTCTCAATTTGGAACCAGTCTGTTGTTCCATGTCCAGTTCTAACTGTTGCTTCTTGACCCGCATACACATTTCTCAAGAGGCAGGTAAGGTGGTCTGGTATTCCCATCTCTTGAAGAATTTTCCAGTTTGTTGTGATCCACACAGTCAAAGGCTTTGGTGTAGTCAATAAAGCAAAAGTAGATGTTTTTCTGGAACTCTCTTGCTTTTTCGATGATCCAACAGATGCTGGCAATTTGATGTCTGGTTCCTCTGCCTTTTCTAAATCCAGTTTGAGCATCTGGAAGTTCACGGTTCACACACTGTTGAAGCCTGGCTTGGAGAATTTTGAGCATTACTTTGCTAGCATGTGAGATGAGTGCAATTGTGTGGTAGTTTGAACCTTCTTTGCACTAGAAAGTTTAAAGATGAATCATATTATTCTAACACATATAAGTGAAAGTTTATCTTCTGATCACTTATCTTCAAGAAGAGATAAAGGAAAAATAAGGGATCCAACTCAAAATACTAAGTGGCAAGTTTAAAGAAGGTCATCATTACATTCACCTTCTAGAAGGAAGCCCTCATTGCTCACATTATAGGTAAGTGTGGAAATCTGCCACGCTGAAGTAATTTGTAGGGAGGAGTGGCAGTTTTCACCTAGAGAGCAAATTAACCTCATGGATTCTTAACAACAGGGCAGTAATAAAATGACTAAAGTAAATAAAAAAGTCTTAAATATAAAAATAGTCTACCATACAATGAGCAAACAATCTCAACCAGGGTCCACTTTGTGAAGCGTCAGCATGTAGCACACCAGAACTTTCTTTTGACTAAATTATTTAAGAGTTAGAGAGATTAGTCTTTACCTCACTTGGTCTTAAGTGTCTTAGTAAAATGACCTATCTTCTGACATTACTCAGCATTAATAAAACACACAGGCCCAGGGTGCTCTGAATACAAACTATCAAATCAAATCAAAACACTTGAGTCTTTAGCTCACACCAGGGGCTTTCCAGGTGGCTCAGTGGTCAAGAATCCTGCCTGCCTGCCGAGGAGGAGACTTGGGTTCGATCCCTGGGTTGGGAAGAGCCCCTGGAGGAGGGCGTGGCAACCCACTCCAGCATCCTTGCCTGGGAAACCCCACTGACCCAGGAGCCTGGGGGCTACCGGCCTTGCAGTCACAGACTTGGACACGACCTGGTGGCTGAGCAACCAACGCCCCACACGGAAGACAAATGGAAACAGGTTTAGGGTTTCAGGCTGTGAATTAAAACTTACTAAGACTGGAAAGGCTTCAGTGAGCGTTCCTTTCTCTGGAAGGGAACAAAATTTGTAGAATTCATGACTTCTGTACGCTCTCTGCTTCACAAGCTGCACTGCATGGAGGACAAACTTGGCAGACACCTCAGAAGAACAGGAGCACACGGTGACCTCTGAGGCAAGAAGGCAAGAGGCAACATTTTCACTGCTGAGATTTCAAATGGACACAAATTTCCATAACGCCTACGCCTACATTAGGGGAATCAGCTATCAAGAATAAAATGATACGTTAAAATGAAACCTGCATATTTCCTTAGAAACTATGAATTGACAGAATATTAATTAAGATGAGAGGGTAGAAAAGTTAGCTATGGCAAATAAACAAATCAGGATTTAAATAAGCAACCGCTATGCTGCAAAGAGCATGAAACAGACGCGGTCCACAGATGGACACACAATTATCCTAGCTGGGGGATTTTTAAAATCTCTTCCTCCTCTGTTGCTAAGTTCAGCCTTTCCTCTTACTTTAGCTAGAAATCAATCAGTTCCTGATAAAGAGAACTTTAATTTTAGAAACCTCTGTTTGTTACCATGCCTAAGTTCCATTAGTTTCCCTTTATTCAGCTTCACCGGTAAGTTTTCCTAATCTCTCCCCCTTGGTTTATCTGCTCTGGCCTTCAGAATCCACATAAAGATGAGGGGGTGGGTGGGGGGTGGGAAGGAGTTTCAAGAGGGAGGGGACATGTGTCCTTCTGACTGATTCACGCTGTTGTATGGCAGAAACCAACACAATACTGTAATGCAATTATTCCCCAATTAAAGAAAACAAAAAGCAAAAACAGACAACTGGGCAAGACAGACTCTAAACTTACCAGCCCATGTTGCACCCTCGGGAACCTCAATAAAATGCCTTCGAATCTGACCAGGTTTAAAATGTACATCTGTCAAGGCCAGGTCATAATGTGTTGATTCATTTACTCTGAAAATTAATAAAAATTAATGATTAAACATGATACTCTCATTAAAAAGGGCTTCATATTGTAAACCCACCGGCACTCTAGATTTCAAGAGCTCCTGAGAAATGAACACAGGAAGTTAAAAGCTGGGAACAAACCGGTATGCACAGTATCATCTCATCTTTGCAACATGTCAGCAAAGAGAACTGGGGGAGCCCAGTGTAGATGATTTTTCTGCTCTTTACTCATTTTATAATTTGTCTATAATACACCCAGATACACAGTTCTTTTTTGTTGCTTCTGTTAACAGAATTCTACAACATCCACAGAATTTTCCAAAAACCAGAATCTGGACTATTTTGACTCTAAAACACTAAAATCAAAGGCAACGTTTTGTGACTCTGATATTGTCTTATCCCCCTGAAACTGCTATTAAATTTAATCCCTTTTGTAGTTACAAAATGCACCCATGCCAGAAATGACACAGTACGAAGGAAAACTACTTTCATAGGATTTTTGAAAAGGATCAGTGAAACACAAAGGTCAAATGTTTACTTATCCACACTGGCAAGTTACAGTGGATACCAAGGATTAATTCTACTCAGTGTAACAAACATTAATGAGTGCCTACTCCATCGCGGGCACAGCTACTAGAAGCTACAGACGCTACAGTGCATGTACTGCTTTCCTTTGCCTCGGCCAGTCCTGTGGAGACAGAACACCCAGCAGAGATGCTGAATGCACCATGCTCTGGGAGACGGGGAGTGCTCGTGGAAAAGATGCAAAGTGCTTCATCTGTGCGGAGTGGCCCCAGAGAGCTTCCGTCAGGAGAAGAGGTCTTAGCCAGTTCCTAAATCTTCCACGTTACCTCGTCTAATAAGTTCCTATTGGACTTCCAGGGAAAATGCGGCTGAGAATCTAACTGTTCTGCCCTTTTTTCCCTCGTGTCACTGGTTATCTCCATTTCATTCTATGTCTCATACAGGCTGAGACCTACTGCATATTAAGTATTACTGTGCAACTAACTCAACAGAAAGTGCTAACTCAGAATTTCTCACTGTTTCCAGAACTCTCATCTCAGTCTTGTCCTTCATGTACTGGATCCTTTTTTGTGTCTATTCTGGAGATAACCAGTCCATTCCGAAGGAGATCAGCCCTGGGATTTCTTTGGAAGGAATGATGCTAAAGCTGAAACTCCAGTACTTTGGCCACCTCATGTGAAGAGTTGACTCATTGGAAAAGACTCTGATGCTGGGAGGGATTGGGGTCAGGAGGAGAAGGGGACGACAGAGGAGGAGATGGCTGGATGGCATCACTGACTCGAAGGACGTGAGTTTGAGTGAACTCCGGGAGCTGGTGATGGATAGGGAGGCCTGGCGTGCTGCGATTCATGGGATCGCAAAGAGTCAGACACGACTGAGCGACTGAACTGAACTGTACAGTGGGCTCCATGTGGGATTACGTAAGATGCAGGCCCTGAGTCTTCTGTAGGCTCACAGTCAAATGGAGTAAATTAAAAATGACAGCACACTGGCTAAAGCCTAAACCACAGGCGTGTAAAGGTGAGAAGCAGCAGAAAGGAGGGACTCCCTTCAGCTGGGGATGACCGGGAACCTGCCTGGTCGTTGGGTTAGGAGACAAGGGACTGAAACAAAGAATCAGCTGTGCAAACAGGCCTGTTCTGAAGACAGCGGGAAGGTCAGCTCTGTGAGCTCGTGGGCTGTAGAAAGTGGTGATGGAGCCACAGGAGACACGGGCTCTGCAGGACCACCACTGGCGACCTGCAGAGCAGGATCCTCGGGCGAGACGCTAAAGGACCTTATACGGAAGCAGTATGATCAGACCTGACCCTTCAGTCCAGGGTGGAAGACAAGATGGAAAGGGAAGAGCTGGAAACAGAGGGGACTGGAAATTCGGAAGAACCAACAGACGATGTGATTCCAGAGATGGGGGTGGCGGCAGTGATGGAGGTGGGAGGGGACAAAGTCACTGCCAAGACACTGCAGAGGCTTCAGGCCTCCAGCCCGGGCAGTCGGGCGGGCACCGAAACCCTGCCAGAGGGCAGGCGGCAGACGCCATTAATCCTCCTCCCTGTGAGCAGGAACAGCTGACTGACCACGTGCCACCTTGGATGCTGAGCAAGGAGCAGAACTGAAACCGAGTTCCTCGGTTCTGGCCTGCAGATGCTTTACAAGCTCAGCCCGTTCCCATGAACAGCCACCTCACAGTCACACGGACAGCACGCGGGTGATGACCAGGCACTCACTTGGCTGCGATGACCGCGGTGATGGGGACTCTGAACAGAGGGCCTGCACTGGGCGACGCTATGTCATAGCCACATACCTGGAGGAAAGAGCTAAGGGTCAGCATACACAAACGAAGCTTCTTTAAAAGGGGAGAACCAAAGAGGGAGGACCTACTCACAGAATAAATTCATCTCATATTAAAGGTGAAAGGTCCCAAGTAGAAGCATCAGTTTTCTGATGTCACGTCATGTATCAATGGCAAACAGCCTGAACAACTATATGCAGGCCACCCCTGACTCACTCAGTCTAATGGGTAAACAGTCTGCCACACAAACACTCCCACACAGTGCAAAGAAAGCAGAAATGCGGACATGCAGGTGAGTACCTCTGTGTAATGCAGTCCTTCCCTTAAGCCCCTGGGGTCCACACGTATGTTTATGTGTCTGCACTGATTCATGAGTTCCAAATGGCTGGGACACTGAACCCACGATGAATTCGAAGTTAAGGCTAAATGAAGCTGGAGGGATATTTTCTCAGAGTTTTCTGGCATTAAAAAAACCAAAGAAGTGAAGATTAGCTCTGTTTTCCTCTTCTTCCATTTTAAAACATTCTGTCATCTCTCAAGAACATTTAGCAGCAGGAAAGCACCGTTGGCTATAAAATGTAGTAGGCACGGGCTCCCCAAGCACAGCCCACACACATCAGTCACACCGTCTCCCTCACACGTATTTCAGCACGCTTGGGGTCCATCCACGTGCTCACCCAGCACGGCCACAACCTTAACATAAGGTGTTCAGGGCCGTTTTTTCTTACTGCATGCAGTTAACAGAATCTAAGAGACTCCTAATTTACAGTGATGACAATTTTGTTTACATTCACTGAGCTGGGGTTCTCCCTGGTTGCTTCTGATTTTCCCACTCTGCAACCAAAAGCACTCAAGCAGTAAAGGTGGGAAAGAAAAGGCGTCGGATGCTTTACGATCCACAATTTAGTAAGAGCTCTAGGTGACTGAAGGCCCATCCTACTGCCTTCTTGTAGTCACACTGCTAACTCAACTGCCACTCTATCAGGGTCCCCAATTGCCATCAGTTTCCACTGTGCTATGAAATGTACAGTAATATTAACATTGTTCACTCCTATCTCTTTAAAACATCAGCCTAAACAGCACTTCTCAATTACAGTACAATTCAAACCAAAAATGTGAACATGTGAGCTTACTCTCTGGCTACCACCCACCAGTATTTTCTGGAAATACAGGCTCAATGCCAACGCCATGATCCGAAGGTGCAGCCACCTGAACAGGATCTCGGAGGTAGATGCCGCGGTTAGTTCCCACAGTAACAGTGAAACCTAATTTATTAGCAAACGATGTGTTCTGAACGAGGTAGTCATAGGCTTTATCGACCTAATTAAAAGGATACAAATAGTAAGATACACATAATTGGGTCAAAAAAATCTTCTGTTGTAAAGTACCCATTTCATCTCAGTTGTAGCAAGAAGTCAGCTTCAACATCCTCCTCTCTGAACTACGTGATAAAGCCCATTAAGAGGGCAGCTCTGCCTCACTGGACAAAACACTGGTTCAGCCACTGGACTCACCTTCCACTTCACCCTCCTCCTCCCAAGTGATGATGCTAGGAATCCTCCACATGCCATTATGTCCAGTCAGCTTTTACCCGCTGCCCTCTGCCATCTCTCTATATGTCTTACATCAATTACATTTCTCTATCGTACCACCACAAATTCAACTATAAAGTCTCTTCTCATACCTCCTTTGCTTATGGTTCAGAGAACTACTCTGGCCATATAGTCAACAATTAGAAAACCTCAATCACTGCAGTAGGGATCTTATCCAGTAACAGGTAAAATATTATCTACAACCCACTTCTCAAACAAACAATACCTGAATAATGCCATGTCCTTGGGCAAATACTTCTATGTTGTCAGCCTTCACTGCAGTGTTTTCAAGAGCTCTTCTGACCGAATGAACTGTGTAGTTAACATCATTAGCTTTCAGACCTAAAATCAAAGAATGAAATCAAGAAACTAGTGTCTATTTACAGAAGACGGTTACTTGAAACGCTTCCCCAGCCTCCCCCTGCCCTAGTATGGATAACGTGTACGTTTTCTTCTTTTAATGTTTTTTGCGTCTCAACATTCATTTTTTAACCTTTTTTTTTCCTTAAAAGTGTGACAAACAGTATGACTCATAACACAAAGACTTCATTCAGTGAAAACTTCCGCATGCCCACTATGATACACCATGAAGGTGGGCTTGGCACAGGGACCAAAAGGCATTCCAGTGATGTTTTCCTTAAGACAGTGCTGGTCAATCAACATGGTCACTGGCAGAAGGTCTCAACCAGGGCGCACAGGATATACACCAGGGGTACGGAAACAAGCCAGACAGATGCTCAGGCCCCACACAGCTAAATCAGCACCTCGGAGACTGGATCCCAGGAGGCTGATGACAAGCCTCCTGGTCGACAGCTGGGGACGACGAGGCTGGGGGTGACTGTCTACACGACGTGGAGGCCACCCAGCCGTCCACCTTCTGATGATGACTGTTGTGAGAGGTGGAAGCGAGTAAGATGGCACGCACATCCTCGTCAGAACCGAGCATGCAAACGCTCATGAGGAGTGTAGGACGTGAACCAAACAAACACGGGAACACGATGGCGCCGTTAGAGTCAACCGAGAAGGCAAACGACTTTGTCAGGGAGCATCCTGGAGAGGGCGACGCTCCCATCAGAAGAACAGATACCGGGTCGGCTCTCAGGGATGCACAGGTGTGTTCACAGGGCCGAGACTCAGTGGGAAAGGAATTCCAGGCAGACAGAATAGTGTGCCACAGAGAAGAGGCACCAGCGAGCCCGAGACACTTGGAGAGGCTGCACAGGGGAGCGCGGGTGGAGCCCCAGTCAGCGCCAGTGGCCCCGTCCTCCCCGTCAAGCATGCAGCCGCCTGCCCCTCAACCCGGAAAGCCGCGCCTCCTCGTGGGCCAGCCACTTCACCGGCCCCGTGGCAACGCTCCCTACCCTCCACTATGTCACAGAAGCGATTTTTTACTTTGTTCACGGTCTGTTCCTTCTCCAACTTTAACATTAACTCCACACAGGCAGGTCTTTTTGATGTTTTGTTCCCTACTTTAGCCCCAGGCCAAAATAAAGCTTAATAGTAACAGCCAATAAATACGCTTGCTGAGTGAACGCACGTTCAAACCATTACGATCACATAAACGGTTCTCCACCAGACACCTTACTACGGGCCAGGTCATTAACAATTCAGCCACGTTTTCTTGCCCTGAGAACTTTAGAGAACAAAAATATCTGTCTGCAAGAAGAGAAAGATACTCAATTACTTTTTATGGCTACAATCTGACTTTATTTTATGCCATCAAATTTATTTTATGAAACTGTCTAGACACTTCACACTTCCTTAAGCAAGCTTAGAAACAAGTAAGCCGTGGATTTTAGAACCGGGACTGAGGTGAAGCACAGGAAGGACAGAGGAGCCTGGCATGCTGCAGTCCGCGGGCTCACTGTCAGACAGCACCCAGTGACCGAACAACAGCGAGGCGAAGTGTAAACTGATACTTTGAAAATCCATTTCTCCGTGTCACTTCTACCTCATTAAGAGTACTTAAACTGAGACAGGAACGTGGAAGGGCTGAGGGCTCCCGGCTCCAGCAGGAGCCTCCGAGCGGGGCAGCTGAGCCTGGGAGGCGCTGCTCACCTGAGAGGACCAGGGCGACGCCCCCGCAGGCGTTGGGAGACGACATGGACGTCCCGTTCATGAGCTGGGTGCCCCGCAGCGTCCAGTTGGGGACGGAGGCGATGGCGCCGCCCGGGGCGCTGACGCTCACTCCGAGGGCCCCGTCAGCGCTGCGGGAGAGCAAGGCAGAGTCTGCTTAGGGAGGTGGGCACTGGGCCAACGGGCAAATGAACTCAGGGCGAAGCCCTGCGCCTGCCCCCAGGCAGTGGGGCAGAACGGTTGTGACCGTCCCACGTTGGGAAGACCCCCTGGAGAAGGGAAGGGCTACCCACGCCAGTGTTCTGGCCTGGAGAATTCCACGGACTGCGCAGTCCATGGGGTCGCAAAGAGTCGGATACAACTAAGCGGCTTTCACTCCACTTCACTTCCAAGTGCAACCTACCTGGGGCCTCGAGAAGACCACGTGTACTGATTTGCAGGTAACTTCTCTCTCAGAGAGTACTCGGCAACCATCATATCAGGAGACACGTAGGCGCCCACACCTGTGAGGGGGAATGTGGTCATTGACTAAAGGATACAGAACAGGGGTCCCGATTCGAAACCTGCTGCTCCCCGGCCGTGGGATCCTGGAGAAGCACCTCTGCTCTGGACACCACCGTTCTCTCTCACAAAATGGAAAGGCGAAAAAATTTAACGACCCAGGCAAGGTCACTACTTACCAGACACTACACGAGGTGCTGTGCTTTTGTATATAGAAATACCTACCAGGACTGCTATATGGACTAAACAGGATAATGTAACTAAAAGTGTGTATGTGTAAAAGAGAAAGAGAAATGTGTTTCAAACTGTAAAAATGTAACTTCAGAAAAATGAAGGAATTAGTTGATTAATCTTCATTTTTAAATGACCATGGTATAGAAAATTCTACCCGTGAAATTGGCAGTAGCCCTCCCCTGCAAGTGGCTGCAGTAAGCCAGTAACAAACATGTAACATGCTACAGTCTCCTAGACAAACGTGCAGACGCAAACTAGTTAAGACTCTGAGATCACAGAATTCAGAGATCAAAGGCAGGCCCCTCATTCCAGGGATGTGGAAACAGGGCCAAGAGGGGATAAAAACATGTACTGAAGATCATGACCGGCAGAGACAAGACTCAGAATCCAAGACTATCGGCTCCTCATTCTCCTTCACAGCACACACGCCTCCTGGGTAGAAGGCTGGACAGAATGAGTGAGTTAAGAGGACTTCGGTCAACGGTGCTGCCACATGAAACGGTAGTCATTTTGCAGAATTTAGGTTACAGTGTTCTGCCAACCTGGGGATAAGAAAACGACAAGACACCGGGCGCTGCGGCAGAGCAGCGCATTTAGACCATCAGCACCTCTCAGGTCTGCTTTGTTTCATTTTGTGTCCTTCAAAGTATCCAGAGATCTGGAACACACACTGCATGAATCACTGGCAGGCACTGCTGTCTTAACACAGGATTTAACAGAATTACTTAATCATTTACCAAAAGCAAGTGACACCAGGCTTAAAATCTACAAGCCACGAACACAAGCATGTCCCATAAATATAAGATCACTGGTATTTTAAGACAAAACTATTTTTAAAAGGACCAGTTTCTATTCTAACCTTTAATGCCCAAATATTGTTGTGTCTCTATAACAACTCTAATACCTACACAACTATAGTAACTCCTATGATATGTATGTATCGTGCCGTTAATGATGGATACACCAGGAAAACTGTCTGGAAACAGTTTTTATCGTCACATGTTCAATCACAAACATTAAGAGGTGTATTGGGCCCACATTTAAAAATAAGCCAAAAATCTTCAGGCCTCATTTACTATTTAAGGGATCTCCATTCACCCTTCGTCATTCATGCCTCACAAAAAACCAAGGGGTGGGTTTCGTGTTTTGTGGGGTTTTGTTTTTTGCACACGATGGCAGCTACTGTCATATAATACAAGCTAGTTTTATTATTTTCATATTATGACTCCAAATAATTTGATCTCTTACAACTTTCGTTGACAGGCATCATTGTTTCCTGTTGGATTCCAGTGAAGCAGACAATAACTGTATCCGATCCTGGACACCAAAGGGTGGGGAAGGCCACAGGCACACAGTAAACATGTTTCAACTGCTTTTCTCAGTAACGAAGCTCCCTTCCTCCACCTCTAGGTCTTCCTGCATGCTCTAAGAGAAACTAGAGGAGGAAGCTCTGCTATAAATACACAGCCGTACACTATAAATAAAAAGTGAAGCAAGTGTCTTCATTATGCTGCTCACTTAGCCTGGAAAGCCCTTCTCCTTCCTGCCTGTGTCTACCTACTGAAATCCTTGTTCTCACACTTCTTCCAGAAAGCCATGCCCAGATCCTCAAATCAGAGGGAACCCCACTTTTGTGATCCCACAGTCTGATCTGGGACTGCAAGGAGATCCAACCAGTCCTTCCTTAAGGAAATCAACTCTGAATATTCATTGGAAGTACTGATGCTGAAGCCGAATTGCCAGGACTCTGGCCATCTGATGTGAAGAACTGACCCATCGGAAAAGACCCTGATGATGGGAAAGACAGAAGGCAGGAGGAGAAGGGGGCGACAGAGGATGGGATGGGTGGATGGCATCACCGACTCAATGGACATGAGTTTGAGCAAGCTCCGGGAGATAGTGAAGGACAGGGAAGCCTGGTGTGCTGCAGTCCATGGGGTCACAAAGAACTGGATATGACTTAGTGACTGAACAACAGGCCTGATCTATACTTCCGCTATCCGTGATCTGTACCTCCACACTCACTCCAGTGTGCTGGAGATGAAATTCACATCAGTGGGTCCCTACTAGAGCTCACTTTCCTGAGGGTCTATTATAGGCTCAGTGTCCTGTGTGTAGGAGAGAGAACAGTTAACACTGGATGGACTGAGTCTTTTGTCCGCTTGTTTTTAAGTTTCTTTCTAAAACTGGAAACTCACCTATCACGCTGGACGTGGTTCCTCCCGGACACCCAACTGTAGACAGGCAGGGGCCGTTATTCCCAGCACTTGAGACGTAAATTATATTGTGCTTCCACACGGCTTCACTGATTACTTCACATATCCTCCTGAAAGAGGGAGAGGACTCCTTTGAACGAACACATGAACTGTCCACTTTTCAAGAAATGGATTACTGTAATGTGAAAATATTTTCAAACATGGCTTATATGAAAAAACAAAAGCAAAACTAAAATATGGGTTGTGAGCGGCAGAACGGTGGCCACAGGTCAGGAGGGGAGCTTAGCATCACTCAGGGACATTCTCAGACTCCAAGGGCCTTGCTCCTACTCACAAAGTGTTTATAAAACTAAAATACACTCAAACACGAGGCCAGGTACATTCTGGCACGTGCAGCATTCGTGGGGCGCGACAGAGCCATGCCCAGAGACATACCCGAGTCGGGGTTCAGCGGAGGGAGTTAGGAGGCCCCGTTTTTAGTGGGGAATGTGCTAAAAACGAAACTGTATATATGTGGGGAAAGTAAACTGCCAAGGGGCCAAAAGCAAAGACTGCAACGTTAGCAGAGACGGGGTCAGGGGCCACAGGGGTCCACTCCCCTGCAATGTGAAGTATGGAGAACCAACTTTTCACACAGCTGTGACAAGCGGCAAAGGTGAATGGGGAAATAAGGCACTAGGGAGATTTAACATATAAGGGACCTGGTTAGGGCTTGACAGCAAGGAAGAAAAATACACTGGTAGTCGTTACAGGAGGTAAAGTTAGACCACGAGGAAAAAATGGGGCCGATGTAAAAAAGGTAAAGGGCCAAGGATACCAAAAATCATAGAAGTGAAGGAAAAAGCACATTAGAGTAAGAAGACTGTAAAAGGAAGGTCCCAGGAGAGAAAGATGTGTACTGCGGTAATGAAGACACGGAAGCAGATGCTTCTCGCGCCTGCGAGGTCACATTCATGACTGATGCAGACAGCGTGCTCCCTACCAGGTCTGGAAATGAGCATCTGTCTCACAAGGAACCGCATACCAGTCGGCTGAGGAAATTATGGGTTTTAAAATTTTTATATCTTAAATCAACATGTGGTAGAACCGACCTTCTCTTTGGTGCCTAGTTCTGAGATTGCACGTATGTACAGACTGTGAAACCACCGCCGTTAAGTACAGGAATGGCTTCAGCACAGCATTGAGCCATCTCCTGGGGTTATCTGGCCGTCTGCAGGTACAGGGTCCCTTCTACACGCCGGCGCCCGCGGATCGTTCTGGAGCCCTGCCACTGCACACGTCACCTCACACAATTCTGAGACACAGAGCCGTTGAAACCGGCTCTTTTCATCTAGCGAAAGCATTTATGACGCACCCATGAAAACTAAGTCACTGAGGACAGCCAACTACAGGCTCTGGTTTGGTGACATTTGCGTTTTGGCAGAGCTCTGTCACAGAGCTCAGAAAATGCACAGTGGGTTATCCGGATAGGGTGGTGGGCGGAAACTCTCCAGACAGGGTCACTGCCAAGTTAGCGCGATGAAGACAGAAAGGCTGAGGTAACATGAGGTCAAGGCTAAGCCAGAGGCTGGAAGACCCTTACAGCACAGGGAGGGGAGTTGGGCGGTGAGGCCCGTCGATGGACAACGGCGAACACACCGGTCTAGGTTTTGCTGGAAAGGCAAGCAGAGGCCACAGGAGATGAGGCGGCTCGTTATTAGTTAGTTTTAAAGCTAGTGGACACTTGAGCAGGTCTGTCTAACAGTAAAGAGAGCCGGGAAAGGAGTGGGTCGATGCTAGAGGGCATCTCTGAGGGCGGAGGGGACCAGGCCCAGGCTCCTCATCCCAGGCAGGCTTCATGAGAGAAGAGGGGACGGCAGCTGGTGGGGTCAGGCGGGTCACAGGCGGCCCGGAGTCCCCTCTGAGCACTTTTATCTGCTCTGGGAAAGAAAGTGAGGACGCCCGCTGAGGACTGACCGGGAGGTCGCCGGGAGTCCCCAAGGAGAAGGTGTGAGACGGCCGTCCAGGAGGGCAGGGCGCGCTGCAACCAGAGACAGCCCTGACCCCACGCCCGCGGCCCGCGGCCCGCGAGCACCGCCAGGGCGGCCTCCGCAGAGCCGCCACCGCGGGACCCGCGGAGCGTCCACGGGCCGGGCTCCGTCAGGCGCGCACCCGAGGTCGGGCTGCCCGTGGACGGGGTCCCAGGGGCCGTCGGGTCCACCGGCGTCAAAGACGTGACCCTGGACGCAGGGCCTCGGGACGCACAGGATCTACCCAAGTCTGCTCTTCCTCAGTTGTGACGTTCGATCCGGTTAGACAGAAGCGCTCACTGCTCTCTGTCAGCTGCGCTTCCACGGCTGACGAGTGGCAAAGAACACTCACCCGGAATTTGGCCAGTGAGTTGCTTCTCCGTAGCTGTAGTTGACAAGATCACATTTATGATTTATAACTTCTATCATCTATTGAAAAGATAAACAGTCCAGCTTAGGCAGCCATTCATAAAAACAGAAAAGCCAGCACAATAAAGGCATCCCACAGTTCTGTAGCCAATCGTATTCCAACTCATACCTCAATTCATAAGTTACTGCCAGACGTATGGCTGACAAACTTAAAAAAAGGTGTGTGTGTGTGTTTGGGGCGGTGTTGACACACGGCACAGCAAGTAGTCAATAGACACAAACCAGCATCTGCAGAATCGAGTTGGAGACGAAGGTCTCTCTAAAGTCTAACTTCACTCAAGGGAAACAGAATTCATAGGTTACAGTGAAATGAAGAATAAATTCTTCTTAACACTGATGGAGCAGGCTGGCTGAGACATCGTCTTGTCTTTTTTCATGCTTTTAAAAGGATCTCAAAATAGGCTCCTAAGGGATTTACTACAAGTGAGAAGTATAATGTAAACAACGTTTTCATATTTCCCCCAATCCCTTTAACCCAAATAATTTCTAATAAAAATATTTTTAAGTGAGTTAAGCATTTTGGGCTTTTGAAAACAAAGTCCTATACACTGGATACAGTTCCATGTATTTTTGGTAAAGCAAGAGCAGCTTGCTGATCAAAGTATCCCCGACCGTGAACCATCAGCCCTGGACACCGGCAGCCCAGGAGCACTCACAGCTCGGATGAGGCCTGTGCCTGTCTCCATCGTGCTTAGCCTCGTGTCTCCGATCTTGATGGAAAGAATCTGAGCACCAGGAGCTACGCCATTCCGCTCAGGTTCTTCGGGAAAATGCCCGGCAGCTATACTAGCTACGTGTGTTCCGTGGGCTCCTAGAGGCAAAAAGGGGAGAAGACGAGGAAACACCCTCAGAGGCTCAAAGTTTTAACCACGAGATTCAATCTGCGTAGTAGTAATCAGAATAAAAACACGCTTATCTTAACATGTAAGGGGGTACTGTTTCTTCTGTCTCTCAACAATAATTCACAAAAAATGACTGTGAATTACATATGCTATTCTGCCATCCGGGACTCTACGCTGTTAAGTCACAAAGGTGAGAAACTATTCATATACGTGTAACTGACAAAGTGTTTATATCTAGAACATGAACTTCCAAATAAAAAAAAAAAGAACCCAAAAGAAAAATGGGGCAAGAGCGTTTGAAAAACACTTCCCAAGAGGATGACCAATGGCAAATAAACGTATGACAAGGTGAGTCACCTGGGAGACGCCAGCGAAGACCACGCGGAGCCACCCCTTGCGAAAGGCTGAGGCTGAGGGGCCCCGAGGGTGGGGACGCGCAGGCCGCTCTGCGGCGGGTGTGACGCTCCTCTGCTCCTGCCCAGGGGAGCTCGGACGGCCTTCAGGTGTAGGGCCCGACCACACCCAACCAGCCCTCCCAGACATGGGTTCCAACGAAAACAAAAACCAGCTTCTACACAGACCTGTACACGGCTGTTCCCACAACCCAAATGTGCGTCAGGAGGTGAATGGATAAACGAACCACGGTGGACGCACACGGCGAAACTCGACTCGACAATAAGGAACAAGCTACTTATCACAATGTGGATTCAGCCCAACACGCTGAAATGGGCGGGCAAAAACAAACTGTACTTTTAAATTCCATTTATATAAAATTCTATCAAACGTGCAGTAATCGAGGTTGGACAGAAAGCCATTCAGCGGCTACCAGAGGATGTGAGTGGAGACAACTGGATTATAAAGGAAGAACAAGCCAGCCTTTGAGGGTGGTGGTGATGGAGAGTTGTTGTTTCGGTTGTGGGGATGGTTTCCTGGGTGTGTGCACACATCAGAACTCACCACCCTGTGAGGGTGTAGTGTGTGCAGCTTCCTGTACCTGAGCTGTGCCTCCACGGACGTGGTGGGGGTGGGGGGAGCTGGGTACCCCACTCCACCCTCCTCACTCCCTCCCAGAAGTGAGCACTGCCCTGCAGCTGGTGCACAGCTTCTGTGCACCTGTATTTTTATATTTTCACCACACACACACACACCCACCCACCCCCATAAACCATTTTCACACAATTTCTTTAACATCAATATATTTTCTTCACTAAAATTTATGTATGAGATTTATACATATAGTTATATGCAGATTTATTCATTTTGATTACTATATAACATATTCTACAGGATGAATAACATAATTTTAAACGAACACACAAATTTCAAGAAAGTTGGTAACTCTTTTGAAATTACACAGAAAGCTGTGGTAAGGATCCTTTTACCTGATCCTTCACACTCACGGGTGAATTTTCAGGAGTTAGTATTGGGAGGTGAAATTATTGTTCACAGAATGAACTATGTTTATGTTATTTTTTTGTAGCTGGACCATGCTCACACTCCTGGAATGGATCCTACATGGTTGTGGCCTTAAAAGAAACAATACCTTTCCAGGAAATCAAATCACATCCGTGACTCCAGACCTAGTTCTGTCGCAGGGATCGGTCACGTCTCCTTAAGGCTGTTTTTGGGCAGAGGCATTTATCCTCCCAGTACTTTGCCCGTTCATCGCTAGTTAGCAAACCTGAGACAGAATACCTCCACTGGTCACTATGGAGAGCAGGTTCCCGTCGTCGTAGATGTTAACAGAGTAATTCAGCATCTCAGCGGCGCCAAAGGAGCCGTACTCCTGGACCTCTTTGTAGCTTCTCAGAACAGTCGATTTACTCAGATCCCCATCTTCACTCGAATCAACGCAGGCCCTGGGAAAGCAGAGGTAAGAGCAGGCAATGCCATCTATCTTCTTTCTCTACCTTTCTAAACTCACGCAATCCTGTTTCTCGAGGTTCCTCTCACACCATCTCTGTTCACCAGCGCAGACATGGCAGCGGCCTCTGCCACAGAGGCCTCAGTAAAGGCTGGGTAAGATGCCTTAAGCAACCAGCCCTTAAATGAAGTCAGGCACAAGGGGCTCTGGAACTGTCCTTCACAGAGCTCCAGGGAGAAAGCCACCCACCGGCTTCAGGAATCAGACCACCTTAGCATCCAGGTCCCTGGTGGTAATCCGCACCCCACTTCCCTCCTCTGCCCTCACCACATTCACAGTAGATGCTCTTGCCAGATCCTCCTGCACTTACTTTCCAAACTGCCCGGCTTCAATCAGGAGCATTGCTATGATCAACCTGCTGTTGTCTATTTAATGACTACTGTCTGGTTAAAGGGGTAAGATTCTTTAAGAGAGGTTAAGAGTCAGCTTTCACGCCTAAAATACTAAGAAGTTCAAAAGGCTTTATCCGAAACTACTCAAAAGCCAACCCGGCTCTCGAGGTGCTTTGCTTAGAGATATTAATGTCTTGTAAACCAAATCTCTGGGCAGTTTTGAGGGCTTAAACGTTCTTCAGAGCAGGCAAGACCATTTTTAAATGAAAATGTATAAAATCCACATGGCTTACCTCCAGGTCTCACCATCAAACCACACTAAGCAGTCGTACACCGGGCCAGGATCACTGTACTTTTTCTCAAAAGAGTTTAGCAATTCCACTTGACTCTGAAGCTCCTCCTTGATTAATTTATTTGCCTAATCAATTAGAACATGTGTTAATGTTAGTACATTTTGTGCTCTTGACAAGTGATATTAACAGACAACCAAAGATAATGTGACCCAGCAGTAAAGTTATTTTACCCTGGAAAAATATAAGAAAATTTTCCTTTTATATCTGTACAATTTGAAATTCAATGTAGTGGCAGATATCAATTAAAATATTAAATTAAAATAATTTCACTTACTATCATAGTCAGTCCCTCACTACACCTGCTTTGGGAAAGACACAGTGCTAGGTGGCGGGGACTTCATTTGGCCAAGGGTGTTAGTCACATACCTGTAACTGCATGATTCAGTTCCAAAAGCAACACAAAAAATTGCTATACGTTAGTTTATCTACCTTTAGATTTTTACATCCAGGAACATTTCCATTTCAAATCTGTTTCTTAAGAGCCCAAATAAATAATAGGAATTATGAATAGTCTCGCTTCTATTGAATTTGCTGAGTTAAATACACACTATATTTATGACCAAGTACATATAAACTGCTATTCAACCATTCTGAGCTATAAAAACGGAAAATTCGCATGCTTCAATCTAAGCACTTTTTAAAACTACGTACTATACGAGATGGCCCTACATTCTCCTGACTAGTCCAAGTGAATGAAAATTTAGGTTTCACATGTTCCCAAAATCTTAAGTTATGCTTCATTTTTCCATGTTCAATATATTCAATGTTTACTCCTCCTCAAGGAAAAAGACAATTATATAAACGTTTGTGGCATACAAAATAAAACGGCCAATTAAATTCAGATCCCTTTTCTACAGTTAGTATATGTATATACAGTATATACAGTTGTATATGTAGTACCGGAAATACTACATTTCATGTCTCCAACTGGAGGCTGAAGAACCAAAATTGATCTAACCAAAAATTATACAGCTGTTAAAAATGAACACAGATAAAGTAAATAAAAGTGTGTGTGTGTAGATCTGTATAGGCTGGTGGGCCTTGACCGGACCTGCATGTTAATGAAAGCTCCTGAAAAGTTTTTAAATATTTGCCTCCTGTGTAAGGTTCTGATTTATTTCCTCTCTAGGACACAAACACGGAGTTTTTAAAGCTCCTCACGTGACCCTACCAGGCAGCCAGGGCTCAGAATCACCGATACAATCCCATTTCTGATTAAGAGATGCATGGCCTAGAAGCCTAAATAGACGTTTCCTCCAAAAAAAGACACCCATGTGGCCCGCAGGCACGGGAAAAGATGTTCAGTGTCACTTACTATTAGAGAAATGCACATCAAAACTACAATGAAGCCATCACCTCATGTTGGTCAGAATCCTCAAAAAGTCTACAAATAATAAATGCGGGAGAGGGCATGGAGAAAGGGAATCCACCTACACTGTTGGTGGGAAACGAAGATTGGTACAGCCACTATGTTTCAAAACCAGTATGGGGATTACCTTAGAAAACTAAAAATAGAGTTACCACAGGATCCAGCAGTCCCACTCCAGGGCATATACTTGGAAAAGATAAAAACTCCGATTCGAAAAGATAACATGCACCCCAGTGTACACAGCGGCAAGGAAGCAACCTACACATCCATCAACAGGTGGCTGGATAAACACAGTGTGGCACATGTATAAACATACACACACACACACAATGGAGTATCACTCGGCCATGAAAAGAACAAACTAGCGTCATCTGCAGCAACACGGACGGATACAGAGATCATCACACTAAACGAAGTAAATCAGAAGGCGAAAGACAAATGCCATGATATCGTTTACGTGTGGAATCTAAAAAAGAATGACACAAATGAACTTACAGACGTGACAGAAAAGACCTACAGACGCAAAACAAATCGTGGTTACCAGAGGGGGAGGGAGGGGAGGGGTAGGTTAGGAATGTGGGCGTAACAGATACACACTACTACATATTAAAGAGATAAACAAAGACCTACTGTATAGCACAGGGAATTATATTCAATATCTTGTAATAATCTATAATGGAAAAGAATCTGAAAAAGAATATATATATATATGTATGTATAACTGAATCACTTTGCTGTATACCTAAAACACTGTATATCAACTATACTTTGATTAAAAAATTCATTTAAAAAGTGGCATGCATTAACAGAAAAATTCAGAAGAAGGAACACCAAGTTGCTGCTAGCATCCCTGGGTGGTGACATTCCAGAGACTTTCACCTGCTAACCCTTACATACCTCTGGTGCTCCAGTTTCTGCAATAGCAGTTACTGCTTTCATGATAAACCGAGATGCTATTTTTTTCATCTCGTAGACTGATTCACAAAACATGCAACAGCAAGAATGTAGAAGAACGGGAACTCTCGTACGCTTCCTATGGAATTGGTACGGTCACTTTATAACCCACCGGAAGACCGGCACGGGAACTTCCAAACCAGGATTTTTTCATCCCGGCCCCAAACTGGAAACAAAGCAAGATCAGTCTGCAGAATGGACACATACGCTGTGGTCTGGCCCTCACAGAGTAACGAGAGTGAGCTACTGCAACACCCCGTGCTGGAGGGATCGCACAGAAAACATCGGATGAAAGCAGCGATGCGTAAGAGGACAGACACCGCACGACCCCAGTTTATGAAATTCAGAACCGGTGAAGTCACTCGACAGCGTCAGCCATCAAGGATGGTGGCTGCCGTGGGGTGGAGGCGGCGGTGAGCAGCCAGAGGCATGAGAGGCGCTGGGGTGCCGCGCACTCGGGGTGCTCCCTTTGCGACGACTCATGACATCGCATCTAGGGTGTGTGCACTTTTCCGTGCGGCCATTCTATGTTCATTAAGAACTTTTAAACATTCAACCGATATATAAATTAATTTCAGGACAAACGAGGAAAGGAAAATAAGTAAGTAAAATTAGACAAGTTAAAACATGGGGGAGAAAACAAACGTGGGGAAAAAGTCTGTGCATTCATTCTCTAAGAACTTTTAGTTCTCTAAGAACACGGTAATGTTTGAATGAAAGCGACGAGCACCAACTTGGGAAGGACAGTTGTTGGCGACGTCGAACTCTTCCTGCTTCCGACAGGCCTCCGCGAGGGCTACTCTGTGCACAGGGTCCCAGATTTTCTCCTTCCGTTCTTTCTGCAAAGACAGAGGAATGCCCTTCCAATGAGGTGGACTAACATGCAGGTAAACCGAGACAGGAATTTAAGAGTTGTTATTAGCTGCGATGCTATACAGTGCTCATACAGGGGTTAAAAAAAAAAATCATTTATAATCAAGTTGATAAAGCAATGAATGGATCAGTTATAAAACACTTGATTAGCTAATTCACCACGCCTAGACTCTAAAAGCACAAGTTTACCAAGGCACAACCAGATGTTATTTTTATACATCACAGGTGCCCATTTAAATCCTTCTCCAAGAATAGATAATACCATGTCAGGTAACAGCCTGAGATCCCATCATTTGAGGAAAAAGAAATGCCTCCAGCCAAGACCAAGCAGAAGACAGGGGTAAGCCCGTAGCTGCACTCTGGTGGACTTCCTGCCTCCTACCTCCCTGGCCTGTTCCTTTTTCCCCACCCTGGTTGACTTGATGGGTTCTTTGCTGCTGAAACTGGTCTTCCTGCCCTCCCGAGTGTCTTGAACCACACTGCCTCCCAGTGGAAGTCAACTAGTTAAAGACAGCCTCTCCACGTAAACAATCCACTCCCTGGGACTAAGAAAGGGGAACCTGCTTGAACCTAACCCATACCCGAATGTGACTGATTAAATATAACGCATAAAAAGACTGTGCATTTCAGCCTGAAATATTAAAATAAAATAGTATCTAATAGAAGTTAACATGTGCATTTATTTTCTGAAGTTTTTTTTTTTTTTTCAGAATGACTGGAATCTGACAAGTAAAGATTTATATGTAAAAGACTGAGTAACTTCTTACTGGCTCACTGACCCTTGGAGAAGCAAATCACAACCCTAGACTATATGGCCCATGGGTCTCACCCTGAAGGCCCACTTGCAAGGATCACATCTTGTTTTACTACTTTAAAATCTTACATGAAATTAAAACTTCATTTCCTTAGTCATACTAACCACATTGCAAGTTCTCAGTAGCTACTTGTGGCTCGTGGCTACTATAATGGATGGGTAATGAACATTTCAAACTCTCCCGTAACTACTGAAAGGTCGACTGTGCTGTTATAAAGCAGGCTCCATCTCACTGGTTTTACAATTCTTAGCTCTCCAAAGACAGACTGTGTTTCCCGTCCTTCAGCTGCTTTAGGTCTGAGTTACTTCCTTCCCTGGTACTGAATCATCACTAACTGGGATCAAGAAAGCAAGGCAAACACTAGGAAAATGGGATAAATTACCATAGCAATGACAGGAACAGGAATAAATAAGGCAGTCTAGGCTTTAAATTGATTGTCCAGTGAAAGCATATCCCTTTTCCCAGAAAAACAAATACACAAAATGTGAATAAAATTTCAAGGTATTCAGATTCCCTAAACCTATCCATGTATCTCAGATTAGGAAACACGAATAGGTAACATTTCACTGGATAGCATCTTTCTTGAAGCAGATATCATTTGAAAGTCTCCAGATCCCCTTAATAATCATCAGGTTAGTGAGAGCTAAGGAAGTCTCTTTTCTTCAGTCTGAATAAAATCTGAAGAAGTCATCGATATTAGATTGTCCGTTACCTGAATTCTTTCCTTGAGAGCCTTCGGATAGAAATCGTAGCCATTTTTTATGCCAATGTGGTATCTGCCTGAGGGATTTGTCCAGGTCACAGGAATCTATGGGAAAAAAGAACATTTCTCACTCACTAAATGCTTCCCAATTCCAATGGTACAGTCCTGGGGGAAAATCTATCCTTGGGGCTCAACTTGGAGCAGGCCACCTTAGAGCATATCTTTAATACTCTAAGTTGCCATTTAACATATCTCTGGCTCCTTTTATCTCAACAGTGAGATAGCTTAACTAGAGTACTTTCATTTACACAATGCTTTACAGTTTATGCAGGGCTATCAACATCACATTAAACCGCTAGGACCTTCCGTTCCCAAGCACTCAGGACAGCTCACTCCCCCATCACCCAACTGCCCATCAACCAGGGGAGGAAAGCAACTTACAGAACCTCTCCACCCTCAGATGTCTCGCTAAGAAAAAGAACTTCACTCTCCTCCAAGATACTACAGGGATGGGCCCAGAGCCTATAAAAAGAGCTCTTTGTGTTCTTAAGAAAAAAGCTCTATAGAATCATGATAATTACATACAACATCTTATAATAGTCTTTCCTGCTCTCTGAAAGCATTTAAAAATAACACTTCAAGCTTTTAATTTACATAAAATACAAAGTGCATGCCCAGTTTGCAAATAGAGAAAGCAAAGAAGCAAAGAGAAATTAAACTTCTGGCCCAAACAGGAGGGTGGAAAAGAAAGCTGGAATCTAGTTCTGTCAAGAGAAAAAAACCTGGTGTAAAGGATACAGCATTTAAAGCCAGACAAACCTGGCTATGGCCCAGACTCTGCCCCTCACCAGGTGGGAGCCACGGGCTTCCACTTCTTCATGTGCAAGAGGAAGAAAATCATCTTTACTTCACAATTCCCATGAATAAGAACTTGTGTGAACATCAACCAACTTGAAATGTCAATGAAGACCATGGGGACCCTTCACATTCTATCATCTCAGGACCTATGATCACTAAAAGCAGCCTTCAAAGGTGTACGGATTATGAAGCTGATCCATCAGCCACCAAAGCTGTGGACTGACTCACAGTTCTCGCTTGTGCAGGGTCTCGACTCGACTCGAACCCTCAAGTCCCTCTTCATCAAATTATTCCCCAGGCAGGAAGCCTGTGGAGGAAATTTTCTCACAACTAAATAGAGGAAGACAATTGTGCACAGAACTTCCAAGATCTACTGACCTTCAAAAGCCTGCACATATTGTAAAGCAATTATCCTTCAATTAAAAAAAAGTCTGCAGATCAGTAATCATTTCTGAATCAACGATGTCTGGAGTTTGTGAAATTTTAAGTATGCTGGCATACAAACTAGTGCTTCTCATTCAAAACTGACCAGACTTCTTTAGATAATAGAGATTCTTAACTTGTTCTTGCAACACCCGTGACACACAATAATAACGTGTTTCGACAATAAAAGAGTAAGCAATCACTAGCCTATTTAACCATAGGTGTCCCACCACCCAGGTGGCTTTGTTTCCGTATGCTCCTGACTACGTCTTTGTGCAGAGATTACGAAAAGCTGTCAAATGCCAAAGGATTAAATGAAATAACCGATCAAAGTAACTGCAAAATAATCAGGTGTTGAGACAATCACAATCGCTTAAACTATGTATGTAATACAATAAAAATAATCGAGTAGACATAATTTGTGTTTAATTAAAGCAAGACTAAATTCCGCAGGGACCATGAACCAGATATTTCTCAAACTGCAACCATGCATTTTCTTCACAGTACATGTGGACTAGTTACAAAAATGTAACTAAAAAAAATAAATAAGAAAATAAAAATTACGCATAATCACGGGTCTACTAGTCGACCTTAACCATGTTAAAGCTAGCTCCGCTGTTTGTGCTTCAGCTGCTCAGTTGAGTCCTACTCTTTCGACCCCATCGACTGCAGCACGCCAGGCCTCCCTGTCCATCACCATCTCCTGGAGCTTGCTCAGACTCATGCCCATTGAGTCAGCGATGCCATCCAACCATCTGTCTTGTCATTCCCTTTCCTCCTGCCCTCAATCTTTCCCACCATCAGGGGGTCTTTTCAAATGAGTCGGCTCTTCACATCAGGTGGCCCAAGTATTGGAGCTTCAGTTTCAGCTTCAATCCTTCCAGTGAATATTCAGGGTTGATTTCCTCTAGGAGTGACTGGTTTGATCTCCTTGCAGACCAAGGGACCCTCAAGAATCTTCTCCAACACCACAGTTCAAAAGCATCAGTTCTTCTGTGCTCAGCTACCTTTACTCTGAGGCCATTAGAGAATATGTCATTTTACGTATTTGAGTATTCCATACAAACGAAGTTATTTTGGGCCTCTCTTAAAAATCAAAGCGCTAGCGTGTCAGGATGGAAAAAAAAAAAAAAAAAAATCAAAGCGCTTTATTTATTTTTACCACTTTAAGCTGCTCTCTTTAAAAGAGTTTTAATTACATAGTAACTACAGTGTGCTAAGACTGATTCTCAAACAAGAAACCGAATTTCTTTAATTACTAATTACACCTCATTTTTCTGACTCTTTTCAAGAAAGGCTGTTTAATGAACTGAAGGTTTTCTCAATGAGACAAGTGTCACCGTGAGCTGCTGACGGTGCACGCAAGAAAATCACGTTAACTTTTTTGCCTCAAAACTACACTTCAGACTTGTCAGCCTCACGGCCGGGTTAGACACAAGGACCCTCTCCCTTTCAGCTCTCACTGCATCTAAATTCCATGTTAAGTGTGGCTGAGGCTTTCACTGTCTCTGAGCTAGCCTAAAAAGTGATGATTTGAAAAATGACTTCAAGTTAAATGAGGTAGAACTTTAAAAGGCAGTGTGCTTCCTTCCAAATGCTGCTAAAATTAGAATAAGGAAAAGGAAAAAAAAAACCAAAAACCCTAAGGACAAAGAATGGGCAATGAGGCTTTAGAAGCTAAAAGTCACCACATTTTGAAGGCTGCAAAGTAAAAGCCGGCACTGAAAATTGGTGGGCAAACTGTGGACTTACTTTTTACACATGTGGTGGGACAAGTGGGTGTTCAGATGGAAAAAAAGAATACAGGGACTCCTATTTTAAAGGAAGCGTTAAATCAATTCCAGGTGAATTCTAGAACAAACAAGAAAAGAAAAATGATGGATGCTTTTAGAAAATAAAAATGGGAGAATATATATCCTCATGATTTTGGGTCAGGAAGGGTTTCTCTTTTTTTCTTTACTATCAAATACAATTAAAAAAAAATCAAAGCAGGTGATCATATTTACTCAAGACCTTTACGGTTTCTTTTGCTTGTCCTTCATTTCTGCTGCTCCAGGTTTTCCTTTGAAAACTCTGTTTTTTGTTTTTATTTAAAAAAAAGTGTATCTGCTGGTTATAAATACTCGTACTTTTACTTTATCTGGGAATGTCTTTATTTCACCCTTTTCCCCTGAATGTATTTTCATCGCATACAGAATCTGAGATTGACAGATCCTTTCTTTCTGTACTGGAAAAACGTCATGCCACGCCTTTCGGGCCCCTAGGGTTCTGATGAGAAGGCTGAAGTCAATCAAGTATCCTTCCCATCTATATAGTGGGTCACTTTTCCCGGCTATTTTTGGCAATCTGATTGGATGTTTCTGGGCATGAATCCCTTTCAGTTTATCCTATTCGGGGTGCCCTCAGCTTCTGGAATTAGTAGGTTTACATCTTTGCCAAATCTGGGAGAACTTCTCCCCCCAATTTTTTTTTTTTCCAGCAGCACACTCCTTTCCCCTCTTTCTTAGGGTCCGATGATGCAACTATCTGACCATTCATTACTGACCTGCAAGTTCCTCAAGCTTTGGGAAGCTCGTTACTCCCCAGTGTTTCTCTTCACTATTGAGAATGGTTGTTTTCCATCGGTTGATCTTAAAGTTCGCTCAGACTCTTCTGTCATCTTCTTTCTGCTACCGCATTCTTCTAGTCATGTTGTCTTTAAAAAAATGTCAGCTACCATAAAAATATTTCAGTTCTAAAATATCCATCTGAGTGTTTTTTACAGCTTGTACATCTTTTGCTGAGTCTATTAGTTACTGCTGTGTTATGAATTACCAAAAATGTTGTGATTTAAAAGAACGCACATTTCCTGCCTTACACATTCTGCCAATCAGAAGCTGGCACCGCTGGGCTGGACCCTCCACTCGGCTTCAGCCAAGGTGCTGGCCAGGGCCCTACTCTCATCTGGGGCGGGTCTGGCGGCAGGTTCGGGGGTGCTCACTTCCCTCTGGTCTGTGAGCTTCAGGGTGGTGCTTCTCACTCACTGTCAGCTGGAGGAAGGATTCCGTAAGACACAAAAGCCTAACCAAAAAGGCAGAGGGCTGATCTCCAACTACAACAGATTTGACGTCCTATGCATGAAGAGACATCACCTGGAAGGTGAAAATATGAGTACAGAGTGGGAAGACACCCAAAACACATGTAACCCAAGGACAGGTCACCCCACACACAAGTAAGAGAACGACAAGTGACGCAGGATTCAAAGCAACCAGCAAAGGCACGCGGAGGGCACTTCACCAAAGAGAAAATCCAGATGCCTAAGCGACCCACGAGAAGGGGCTCACTCTTAACAGTCGTCGGGGAAACACAAATTAAAACTACAAAGTGATACAGCTAAATTCTAATCTCTTCACAAAAGTTAAAAAGCCTGAAAACTTCAGCTGGTAGCAGCTCGACTCCTAAAAGGCCTGCGTATTCTCGTGGAAACGTATTTTGGTACAACCAGCGGGAAACAAGGGGTGACGGTGTCCCACCCAGTGAAGGTGTCTCTCTGACCCGGCAATGCCACTCCCAGGCACGCATCCTAGAGCAACCTGCACATGGGTGCGCAGAGTATTTCTGCAAGAACGTTTTCTAAACAACTATGACAGTCCCAAAGCAGAAACAACTGTTCCCAGCAGAACGGACACCTCGTAGTACAACCGTGTCCCAGGGACAGCAATGAAACCGAACACATCGCTGCCCCACGCAAATCACAGCTCAATTTCACAGATCTCACAAACACCCAGGAAAAGAGGACATGAAACGACACAGGAGTGAGGCACTCATACAAAGCCCACAAACAGGCAAAACTCACAACAGAGTCCATGTATCCGCACAGAGGTGGTAAAACCGTCAAGGAAAGCAAAGAACAGATTTCACAAAAGCCAAGATACACTGTGATCTGGAGAACACAGTGAACCCCCGAGGCAGCGCTCTGTCTTATCTACAGCAGGTAAAGCGGTGTTCCCTGAAATTCCTCATGCAACTGCACATACGTGCCTTGTGCACTTTTTCCTTTGCCTGTACAGTTAATCATGAAAGGCTTATGCTTCTATTCACTTTTTTGCTTTTATCTGTTCCCCTAACTACTACTGGCCGTAAGTAACTGACCACCAGTTACTCAAGACGGCTTAGCAATAGCATCCTTTGAGGATGAGAGAACGAGCATCTTCAAAGCACCTAACCAGTAGCTGATCTTATACTGGCGGAAGAATTAGACATCAACCATCAGCAGTTTAGGTGCTATTTGGAAGAAACAGAATTAGAAGACAGGTTATTTAACCAGAGCACAGTTAAGTCAAAGAAACTTGAAGACTTTACTGTGTTGCTTTCCTGACTCCCAGAAGCCGTAAATCTGTTGCTTGAAAGCATGACGTCTCGGGGTGACCTCTGATACAGCAACAGGTAACTAGCATCATACCACGGAATGTAAGGTAAAAACATAAGATGCTTCGGGGTGACAGCACAGAAAAATAAAGAGAAAAATTCAGTGGAAAGAGAAAAGCTCCGACCTTGAGCACCCTTCCTGAAAGACCAACAATTTCACCGTCCTTTGGCTCCACCACCGTGGCCGTGTTCACGTCGCCGCTTCCCGTCGTGTCGATGATGTCGATGATTTTCGGCTTCCCATCAGTTGTAACCTGAAGATTAAGAGACCATTACAACATGAATTACAGAATCCAGTTTTTATTCTGAAAGAAATGCCAATCCTCAAATGTGTGTCTGTGCATGTACAGGTCCCCATATATAAAATATTCTATAAAATCTGCATTCATTTAAAAAAGGGAACTGAACTGTTTTAAGCCAAAAGCTTGACAAATACTCTCAAGAAAATGTAGTCATATATTCAGGTAAATACTTCCTGAGCACTCACCATAGGCCACACTCCACTAGGGGTACAGTACAGAAAATTCTTGACCTCACAGACTGTGTGTTATATGGACCCAATAAACCAAGAAATATATATATAACATGTCAGTCGGTAATCACTACAGCCAAGAAAATCAAGCAGGGAAAGGAGACAGGTGGTATGGGGCGTTCACTGCTAATGAGGCTGGTCAAGATAGGTCTTGTTGAGGATGCTAACATTTGAAGAGAGATCTAAAGGTGAGTTTGGGGCTGGATGAGCACAAAGCTTGAAGGGAAAAACGCTTACTAACATTTCATTACTGGAGGCCACGCTAGCACGCAAACCTCCTAAGTCAGGTTCAGACTCACCACTCACACTTGGCCCTCCCCAGGCCTTGCCAGCCCAGGAAGCTAACACCCACCCGGGTGCTCAAGCCAGACATGCAGGAAGGCCCTCGCGGCCTCTCTAGTTTGGTGCTCACAGCCAGCGTCCCCAGAGTCCTTCATTCTACCTCTGCAGTGCAGTTCAGACCCACCTTCTCTGGGTGTCCACACCGGCATCCTGAGCTTCTCCCCCACTGTCGCCTCCTGCCCTCCTAACGAGGCGCCTCCCCCTGGAAGCCCTCCAGATCAACAGGAGCACCCTCCCGACCCTGACCACCTGGCCTCCTTTCCACTCGTCGGCCACGGCCGCCACCTTCCTGCACCACGACCTCCTGCTGAGAACTTTCTGTCCCTTCAGTTGTTCACAAGGGTCCTGGTCTCATCTCAGAGACCCCGTTTTCTAGAGAACACTGCCCCTTCACAGAGACCTCCCTGCTGGCCTCGTCTAAGCGCTCCTCACCCTAAACCCAATCATTCCTCCTCACGGTACCGTGGGGCCTTCACAGAACTCCACTCGCTTTGTAATCACGCCTGCGACTCTTCCCCGATTCGCACTAGCAGAAGGGAGGCTCCACCGGGGCAAGGGCCGTGTCTGTTTTATTCCCCAAATTACTCCAAACCCGGCAGCGTCTGTTAGGCACTCGAGGCTCCCGGCTTGTTGGACAGCCTGACAGTCCTCACTCAGCGTTAAGATGGATTTTCCTCAATTGCAAGGGGGGGGCGGGGGGAGCCTCCGACTGCTGCAGCCCACGGTAACACTGAACACCCCACTGCCTTTATGGGGGGAACCCTTCTGGGGCTCTCTCTGGGCTAGCTTTGCCAAGGGGATTTGTCACCTTCAAGAGACACGTCTTGAGTGAGCAGTGGGAGACCCGAAAAAGGCAGAAAACAGAAGACCCCTGCCCTCACGAGAGAAAGAGGAACGGACAGCCAGTGGGAATCTGCTGGATGAGGCTGGGAGCTCAAAGCCGGCGCTGTGTGCCCACCTCGAGGGGCGGGAGGGGACCCATGTGTGCCCGCGGCTGACTCATGCTCATGCGTGGCAGACACCAACACTGCACTGTAAAGCAATTAGCCTCCAATTAAAAACAAATTAATTAAAAAAGAGAGAAACAGGAATGTAAAAAAAAAAAAATGCCTACAGGGTGCCAACAGCCCAGCCCGCAGATTCCCCTTGCACCTGAGAATTCACCCTCTTTGAGCTGAAGTGCAGGGTCCAATCCGAGGAGTCTTTCCCGCCACAACCCTCCCCCGCCCCACACACACCCAGCACCGCAGGGTCCTCAGAATCCTACAGTCAAGGCGCACCGGAGAGCAGGAGTTCGCTATGTGGAGGAAACACACACGCTTTATTCTTTACAGGGGAAAATTAGGGGGTGGCTGGTGGATCTCAGATCTCACTTCAATCATCGACCAACCAGGGGCTGAGAGTTCTGTCGGGGGCTGCACTGCTGTTATTTTTCGGTGATAAAATTCTTAAACTGGGTCATTATTTCTTGGGGGCTGTCTATATTAGGAATAAGTATTCTAATACACTCAGAAGGCTCCAAATCATAATTAAAAGTCACTGCAGAAATCATAGCCAACCCTGACAAGATTATGATAAGACTTAAATCAGACACTGATTTTGAAGGGACTGGCTAAGTATCTTCAAACATGAAATGAAAATATAGGAATGAAGAAAAATGCAAGAGAATCTAACAAGATAAAAACAGAAACCACTAGGAAAAGTGCAAACTCTCCTATGAAACTAGCTAGGATCATGTATTAAGACCATACACAAATAATCCATTGTAAATGTTTTCCAAGTAAGTGTGTGATTTGAAAGCTGCATCATAGCACTAAGAATACAAACCATTTGCCTTCATTTTCCCATTCAGTAAAGCAAACAACATCAGTGCCTTGAGATCAAGAATCGTAAGAGTTCACTAACAAGTCCGACACGGATCCTTCTCTTTGGAGACCTCATTCATCGGTGTGTGAGCAAAGGAAGACAGCCTAATGGGATTTCATGCTTTATTCAGCATCTGCTACTGCGATCAGCTTTACTCGCTAGGCCCTCTCTCTTACCCATGAAAATTCTCACATGTATGGTTTTCTGTGCACCTCTCCCTTCATCATTAGGTGAAGGGACCTACTCCACTAGAGAGAAGACGCAAGAGGGAACTTAAGGGTGGGAAGGTTTTAGAAAGGCACAGCGGCTGAGAATTCTGCAAGGAGCTCTGGCAGGAGGAGAGGAAACTGCACTGCTAACCGGAGACCGCTGTCCCTAGGTCTGGACAGTCACAGGGGACTGAAGACACAGCTACTGTAACGACGGCAAAGGTGATAAGCCCTGGGAGTGGAGTGGGAGACCGAGGGATGCTTCCTGGGCGATGCTGGAGGAACAGAACAGAACTTGCCCAAAGGTTCCTCCCCAACATCAAGAACTTCAGCCACTTTTTATCTCCAGTGAAACACGTACTGTGGCAAAGTTGGCGAGGGTTTACAGAGGATCAGAATCAGAGTGGGAAGTTCGCCAGTTTTTCTGCACAAACTGCAGTGAAGGAGCAAGCGCTCACTTGAAATTTCAGGGACGATCCTGAAAACACTCCTTTTGAGCAAAGCACGGTATGTTGCAAACACACACTATGAAATGACTCTTATTCTAAGAACACAGTGATAAGCAAAGGCTTTGCTTTCGGAAAGCTCACAATCCAGCTGGAAAGACAAATGAGACAAGAGAACAGTGACACAGGACAATAATAAAGGTGAAGGACAGTGTCCAGGAAGGGACATAAGAACACACAACCCAGCTCAGAGGCAATCAGGAAAGGCAAACTGAAAGGCAACCTTAAAACTGGCAGCACCTACTATCAGTAACTAAATACACATCGATGATAATTTCTTCACTGTACTCTGTCTTGCTGTTATTTAGTCGCTAAGTTGTGTCTGACCGTGATCCCACAGTAGCCCGCCGGCTGCTTCTGTCCATGGAATTCTCCAGGCAAGAATATTGAAGTAAGTTGCCATTTTCTCCCCAGGGGAGGACCCAGGGATCTAACTCATGTCTCCTGCATTGGCAGGTGGATTCTTCACCACTGAGTCACCAGGGAAGCCCCCTCTATTAGATTTTAGTGAATATAATTTAGAAAGATACTTACAGGACTACCTGTAACCTCCGTCCCCAAGTTATATATTTTTTTCCCATGAGGAAATTACAGATATTCTCACACATATACTTTTTTCCCCCCATTCAACACAGCACATTTCACAGAAAATGAATCTGGATAGCTGCTTTCAAGGAATTTTAACTTAACCAGGAAAAAGGTATGAAAAGCAAGAGACTAAAATGAAATGCTAAGTGCTACAGGAGGCTATGAATAAACCTCTGAGAGCAAAGAGGGAAAAGGAATGGTCAGCAGGGACCGGGCCCTATCCCTCTTTGAAGTCCCAGGTCCTGACACAGCGGTTGGCATATACACAAAAATACACAATACATGCGGTGGGAGATGGCGGAAGTAAATCAGCAGATATCCCCAAAGGTAACAGGTGAGGGCCCAGCCGGGGGTTACGGGATTAAATAGGCCTTTACAGGTGCCTGTAGAAGGCCTGCGGCAGATTAAACCCCATGTGTAGTGGCATGTGCTGGGTAAAGACCTGGAAGATCTGGCAAAGGGGTAGAGTGTTGTTGGTGGAAGCCCAGGATCAGGGGCGGGGGACAGAAGTGCTGAGATGCAAACCAAGGTTACGCAAGGAGCTGGAATCAGGTGGCGATGGCCGGTGCAAAGTTCAGGACTGGGGGTTTTCATGTAAAGACAACTGGGAGGCCCGAATAGTTGGTTTGATATTAAGCAAGCGTGTGATGGCGAGATTTTTTCTTATTTTTTAAGGAAGGGTACCCTGGCAATGTGGAGAATGACCAGTGGAGGCTGAGAGGCCCCTGCATTCCAGGTCCTGTCCAAGCTCTATCTCCCCTTCCGTGAACTCTGGCTGGGCCCCTGATCAATCTCAGTTAACAGTTACAGTCTGCACGACTCCAGCATCTTTTAATGCAAAACCTCAGATGCCTGAATATCTGCTACAAAGACTTAGCCACTTATTTAATTATTACTCCTCTCATCCTGCCACCCTCTGCATTTAACAAGCCTACACGCTGTCACAAAAGAGAACTGAGCCCGAGGCCATCTCCAGAGAACGGGACTCTCCACCGTATTCCTGAGAGTTCTCCTTGTGCCTCCAGTTCTCTGCTCAGACTTCACTGGCTTTTCCAATGTCCAGTTCAAGCGCCTCTTCCTATTTCACTGGCTCCTTCCACTTTATTTCTATCTACCTCTTACCTTAATGATGCATACACAGATCTACAAAACACCTTTGTTACAGGTAAGGAGGATAAAAAAAAAATACCTTAAAAATTCACTCATGTTTGCAAGTCACCTTACTGAATTCTTTTTGGATGGCCATATTTAGGCCAATCTTTCAAAGCTGTTAGAAGGTAAGCGTTAAGTTTTCATTTCCCTTCAAATACACTGCCACACAAACATTTATTGTTACATGCACACACCTAAGGGCTTCCCAGGTGGTGCTAGTGGTAAAGAGCCTGCCTGCCACGACAGGAGAGGTAAGAGATGAGGGTTCCGTCCCTGGGTCAGGAAGATCTCCTGGAGGAGGGCATGGCAACCCACTCCAATATTCTTGGCTGGAGAATCCCATGGACAGAGGAGCCTGGCGGGCTCCATGGGGTCATAAAGAGCTGGACACAACCGAAGCAACTGAGGACACACACACCTAATGCACATTTATCCTTCAGAGAGCTGGTGGTTTAAGATCCAGCATAAACTCCCTCAAGGTTATTTAAGCCTTGCTTAAAAACATGAGTTTCTTGAACGCTTTTCTTGAGCTCTTTAAACAGTCACAGGTAACTAATCGTCTCAATTTTCAGAGCAGAGCGGTGGGATGAGAGTCACTGCCTATACTTTACAGAGGGAGGAACGGAATGATGGGATGAGCAGGTCTGGGAGATTCTACAAAAGCGTCTTTTCCCCAGACGGTACTCCCCCAAACTCTTCCGATCCCCTTATTATCCTGACAAAAGAGCCAGGGAACCATGTCCTCCAGCTGTTCTCCTCCCACTTATCCCTATAAAAAGGAAACACACATACCACCCCGGAATGGAAACCATTACTACCCGGGGAATCAAGTCTCGAGGAGGTGATGGCTGTCACTGCTCTGAGTCTCCTGAGTTATTAACACGACTGGACCACTCCAGCGCAGGAGGGAAGGCGTCACCCGCTTCTCTTCCGAGCCCCCAGAGCTGCCCCGCAGGGCCAGAAGCAGGTGACTAGCACTCCAGACCGCTGCTCGAGAATTAAGCGGAGGAAGCAAGATACCCTCCGGGGTGGGGGGTGGGATTCTCTACAGAGCCGACCTGTTCCTCTTCCCCTTGAATTACATCCTAACTTCCCAAATGCTTGCTATCTCACTCATAAGAGAATACAATCAAGGATTTGAGAGGGCGGAGGCATGAGAGAATCGCTCAACTTCAGGGTTTTAAGCCATACAGGTGAAGGGCTGACACAGGGAAAGAGATCAGCAATCAGCCACGTTAGACATCCGAGAGATGGGACCTTGGGCAACGCTGAGGTTCTGCTGACTACTTGGTTTCCCTGCAAGTCTAAGGCTAAATTTACAAAAGCCAAACTTTGAAAACTTTAATCAGAAGGCTTTCAACGGAAATATAACGTTTTAAAAAAATTACTTTTTTCACAAGGGTACCTTGATTCAGCGATTCCAAAGGTCAAACAAAATCGTCTTTTAAAAAAATCACAAAGTACGTGGTCTTACATTTTGAGGTTGAAAAATTAAAAGAAAAAAAAAGGCAAGCATAACTGCATGCACCCTGGAAGAGTTCGCAAAAAAAAAACGAACAACAAACTCAATCGGCTTCTTCTCTACGTAAAAGCTTAATAAGCCCTGCGTTTCAGCTGACCCTAAACTAGTACACTGCAGAAGAGGGTTTAAAAATAGCACACAGAAAACTACCGGAGGAAACAATTCCGGAAGTTGAC
>SJYQ01093311.1:0-19063 GCA_006410935.1 Redunca redunca
AGGATAGGGTGGCAGAGGATGAGATGGTTAGACAGCATCACTGACTCAATAGACATGAATCTGAGCAAATTCCAGGAGATGGTGAAGGACAGGGAAGCCTGGTGTGCTGCAGTTCACGGGGTTGCAAAGAGTCAGACACGACTTAGTGACTAAACAACAACAGTAACAGGTTGGGATTGGTACAGTCGATTTGCCTTACAGTTCTTCCATCTGCTTCCAACTGCTCTGCCAGGGCACCGTTCTGCCCTCTGGGCCCACAATTTAAAGGCCTAACCCCTCTTCCCATTAGAATCCTAAAGTAGATCAGCTCCCAGGGTCATTGTCTCTTCCCAGGTTCCTACAGACATCCAACTCCCTGAGGCTGGAGTTGGGGGAGAGAGAAGGAGGGTGGATCTTCAGTTGGTGCCAGAAAACATTTTCTTGGCCAGGGTTTCTCGAAGTGTGGTCTGAGGATCACTTGTGTTTGAGTCATTAGGGAGGGTTTTTGGCTTTATTTATTTCTTTTTTCATTTTTGTTCTTCATACAGATTCCTAGGCAACCCCTGACCTACTCTGTTGTATTCTCTGGGGGCAGGCCTGAGTTTCAGCATTTTAAACAGTACCCTAGGTGATTCTCCAGGACCAGGAAGCTTGAGAACTAGAGTTGCTTGTCAATTAAGGGTCATTCCTTCCCACTTCAGGCTCTAAAACGGCTCCCTGCCACCTTCTCACAGATCTAGTCTGGCCTACTCTGGATGGAAGGTCACCTAGAAAGGTGTGCTGGGGGAGGGGGAAGGCACACGCATTCTTGCTGTTGCAGCTCACCACTCCCCTCACCAGGCTCTGTCTTGCTCCCTGGACAATCTGAGATGGTCTCGGGGCAGCCTGGAGCTTTGGGGCAGGACGAGCTGCCCTAGAACTTTTGAGTCTCCTTCTCTGGCTGGATGTCTGGACCTCTAAGGCACGTGGAGAGGGCACACTGGGCAGGCTTCCAGGCGGGTATGGGCTCTGCTTGGAGCACCCCTTGCCAGACTTGGTAAGTGTCGGGAAGAAGGCTACAGAGGAGTAACATCTCACATACCTCCTGGAAACTCCAGACGAAGTTTGGGAAGTGTGCAGGGGTTTGGTGTATTTTTGGAAGATGATTTTAATGGCACCATTGTCTGGTGGATTCCACAAAAACATTTCAAGAAAAGAAAAGGGAAAAAAAGGAGATGGGGAAGGAACCTCTTGACTATACAAGACTTAAAGACATAACAATGTGGGTATTCTTTATAAGATTAAGCATAGACTTGCCATGCAATACCACCAGCAATCATTTCCCTACATATTGACCCTGGTAAATAAAAAAAATATGCCCATACAAAAGTCTGTTCCCAAATGTGTATAGCAGTTTTATTCATTAACACCCAAACTAGAAACAACCAAGATGTTCTTCAGCGGGTAACCAGATGAACTGTAGTATGTCCATGTGGTAGAATTCGTGCGTATATGCTAAGTCACTACAGTCGTGTCCAACTGTGTGTGACTCTATGGACTACAGCCGGCCAGGCTCCTCCATCCATGGGATTCTCCAGGCAAGAATACTGGAGTCAGTTGCCGTGCTCTCCTCCAGGGGATCTTCCCGACCCAGGGACTGAATCTGTGTCTCTTATATCTCCTGCATTGAGGCAGGTTCTTTACCAATAGTACCGCCTGGGAAGCCCCATACAGTGGAATACTACTCTGCAATAAAAATCCATGAACTATTGATTCATACAACAATATACATAAGCATTAAACGCACTTTTCTAAGTGAAAGGAGCCAGACTCAAGTGGCTACATTTTGTGTGATTCTATTTACATGACATTCGGGAAGAGGCAAAATGATAGAAAGAAAACAGATCAGTGGTTGCAGGGGGTATACTTAGAGAACAAGGTGGTGTTGACTGCAAGGGGATCGCACATGGGAATTTTCAGTGTGATGGAACTCTTGTGGGTGATTATCATGGTGGTGAGTACATGACTCTATGCCACTTTTCTATGTCGAGATCTATAGAACTCTACAAAGACAGAACTTAATTGTAATCAAAACTTTTAAAAGTCATTCAATCCTAAGTAGAATGCAAAATGTAATATATGAATCAAACTGTATTATGAATATAAACAGAACATGTGGGGGAGGAGCTAAAACAAGTAGTTTTGGATACTGTGAAACAAAAGGAATCACACATAAAGGTTATAGCTGACAAATGCGTCACAGGTTAACAATTCTGAAACTACTTAACCTGTATGCTAGTGTTGAACAGTAAGTAAATAAATTGTAGTGAGATAGGGTTTTCAGTGTCAGGGAAAGAAGGGGGTGGTTAGTTTGAAGTGGGGGGTGGAAGGCCAGAATAAACTTTGTGGTGCTGGAGATATCATTCTCACTTTGCATATATCTATGTCTATGTCTATCAACATAATATTATCCATGTTATAGAATATATATAATGGAGATATATAAATATCTACATAGACCAATAACCCATAGGTATCTCTATGATATATATATACATATTACACACAAACACACAAATAGATGCAGAGATAAATATAGATATTGTGTGTATATAGGGGTTAATATACATACCTGTATTTGCTAGCTTTGTCTGCTAGGAAAGTCTAAAATGAGGGGCACTCCATTAGCAATGGAGACACCTAGCATCTAGCTTTTGGCTTCTAAATAACATTCTCCAATAAAAGGAACCAGGGTTCTTTGGAAAAATGGCTAATTCTAGAACTGGGACAGGGAAAATACAAGGTAATTCTGGAGCAATGTACATTGCCAGAGAGTAAGTGCCAAAAAGGCAAGGCACCTATTCAAAAGACACAAGAGCCAACTCAAACGATGTTCCAGTGGTCAGAGCTGAAACAATTTGAGCAATGTAAAAAGTAATGATAATATTAGATTATAATTCAAATAATAAATCTCTGTAAGTCCACACTGCTGCAAATAAATGACTGAGTAACTGAGAGAAGGGACAATCTTTTCAGAAAAAATTTCTCTCAATATGCGTAGAAGGAATAAGGGAAATAGGAAATCACCATTAGTAATGATTGCTATGGGCAAGATCCATTGATGAGTGCTAAAATCAGTAGGTAAAACTTTCAGGAAGACCAGGATATTTGTAAAGCCTCAAAGTAACTGCTCCAAAACTAGCCCTACTAATTACTGTGAGGGTTTCAAAGTACTGTCCCAAATTCTTTGATACCCCTTGCTCTAGAAGATGGAGCTTAATACCTCTTGCCTTGAACATGGTCTGGACTTAGTGACTTGCTTCTAACAAATAGAGTATGGAAAGGGAAAAATTAAAAACTTCACAGTAGAGAAACCAGGCAAATACCACCCTAACCAAGAAATCAAGGTTAACATCACCAGCAATAAGTCATTTGATATCAGGGAGTCCCTGACATGATACATTAAGAATCTCACATAACCTCCATGATATTCTTTCCCCAAACCCATAACCTCAGTCTATTCACAAGAAAGCACCAAACAAGCCCAAGTAGGCAAGCATTCTACAAAATATATAACTGTGAATCTTGAAAAAGGTTGAGATGTTTATCTTTGTTATAAGGAAAAACACAAGCGTGTTTATACACTGACGCCAGTGAGGGAGTGAAGCTGAAGCTCTGGTGGGGGGAGGGGCAATCTGCTGTCCCCTGTCCCGATTTTCTCACTTTTGGAGACACAGCGCCTCTGTCTGCTGCTCCCAGGTCCTGCAGCCACTGGAAGTGTCAGAGGCACTTTGGATGCACTTTCCAGTGAACCATAAATGCCTGGTTTCTTCCCTCCCCTCCATCTAGACAGTTGCTGTTTGTGTCCTTGTCCAGGCTGGAGAACCTGAAGAAAAGAGATCCCTTCCTTCCCAGCGGGTTTCCCTGGTGGCTCAGATGGTGAAGAGTCTGAGACCCAGGTTTGCTCCCTGGATAGGGAAGATCCCCTGGTGAAAGGAAAGGCTACCCACTCTAGTATTCTTGGCTGGGGAATTCCATGGACAAGGCTACAGTCCATAAGGTAGCAAAGAGTCGGACAGGGCTGAGCAACTAATACTTTGACTTTTTCATTTCCTTCCCAGCAGGACCTAGCCGATCTTCGGTCCCATCTTCGGTCCTGCTTGGCTGTGCCCTGGGGCAGGTGCCCTTCCTCCTAGTGACCCAGGGGTGAACAGCGCCCAGGAGTGCTAGGAAGGTGATAGACACCAGGGGGCANTTTTCTATTACTACTTCCCATTTCACAGATGAGGAAACCGAGACACAGAAGGCTTAAGTAATGTTGAGAGTCACACAGCTTCCCAGGGACAGAGCTGGGATTCTCAGGTTTACTTGTAACTCCAGGTCCAGCAATGTTTTCCACGATACTGCAGCCGGTTCCTTATCACATGGGTGAAATCAGATGAAAAGTAAACATGCAGGGTTGCCTTCACATGAGGCAGACAGACAGTCCAGATACTGAACTTCAGACTTGGAATCAAAGGTCCTGGGATTCATGCTCCCATTTGGATATCACTCATTTTTTAAGTAGTGAAATGCAGAGGTTGGGCTGGTCCAAACAGTGTCTGAGATTGCTTCCAGTCCCAATGTGCTAGAGTTTTATGGTATGATGGGAATACCAGGCCATCTCACCTGCCTCCTGAGAAACCTGTATGCAGGTCAGGAAACAACAGTTAGAACTGGACATGGAACAACTGACTGGTTCCAAATTGAGAAAGGAGCATGACAAGGCTGTATATTGTCACCCTGCTTATTTAACTTATATGTAGAGTTTATCATGTGAAATGCTTGGCTGGATGAAACACAAGCTGGAGTCAAGATTACCAAGAAAAATATCAGTAACCTTAGATATGCAGATGACACCACCCTTATGGCAGAAACAGAAGAACTAAAGAGCCTCTTGATGAAAGTGAAAGAGGAGAGTGAAAAAGCTGGCTTAAAACTCAACATTCAAAAAACGAAGATCATGGCATCTGGTCCCATCACTTCTTGGCATATAGATGGGGAAACAATGGAAACAGCCACAGACTTTATTTTCTTGGGCTTGAAAATCACTGCAGATGGTGACTACAGCCATGAAATTAAAAGATGCTTGCTCCATGGAAGAAAAACTATGACCAACCTAGACAGCATATTAAAAAACGGAGACATTACTTTGCCGACAAAGGTCTGTACAGTCAAAGCTATGGTTTTTCCAGTAGTCACATATGGATGTGAGAGTTGGACCATATAGAAGGCTGAGCACCAAATAATTGATGCTTTGAACTGTGGTGTTGGAGAAGACTCTTTAGAGTCCTATGACTGCAAGGAGATCAAACCAGTCAATCCTAAAGGAAATCAACCCTGAATATTCATTGTAAGGACTGAGGCTGAAGATGAAACTCCAATTCTTCGGCCATGTGATGTGAAGAGTTGACTCATTAGAAAAGACCCTGATGCTGGGAAAGATTGAAGGTGGGAGGAGAAGGGGATGACAGAGGACAAGATGGTTGGATGGCATCACCACCTCAATGGACATGAGTTGGAGCAAGCTCTGGGAGATGGTGAAGGACAGGGAAGCCTGGCATGCTGCAGTCCGTGGGGTCACAAAGAGTTGGACATGACTGGGCAACTGAGCAACAACAACAAGGAGAGCTTTATGTAACAAATGACAGAGTGCAGAGGAGGCTACAGAAGGTGACCTTCTTTCTCAAGGTTGCTAGATAAAATACAGGGTGTCCAAGCCCTGCCCCCAACACCCAGTCCCTCCCTGATTGGGTGGAGTGGGGATGGGTAAACAGGCTGGGTGTTTGTAGAGACAAGGGGCAGAACTTGCTTTGAACCTTCACTGTGCCCCCTCCGCATCCATTCTTAGGTCCTTTAAGGATGTTGCTCAGTCTCAGAGAAGTCTTCTTCATCCCTTATCCCTCATGGTGGCAACAGGCAGAGGAAGAAAGCTACAAAACCATACCACTTAGATTCAACCAGGTGCTGAAACATCTTATCACCCCTAACACGAGTGAAGATACAGAGCATGAAAGGTTTTTCCAAGGCGAAAGAGGTTAAACTCCAATGCCATTTTAGGTTGTTTTGGTATTATTTTCTCCATTCTGAAAATGTTAGCACTTCCAACTTAGCACCCCATTGGCTACTGACCATTGCCTCACCTGATTTGGGGGTCACTCAATTTTGAGTGGCTCTGGCTATGCTCCATTTCCTGCCTGCATCAGGACTTCGCAGTTTCCCTGAAGTTGTAGTACAAGAGAGTAGAACAAGAGTGTGATCTCTTGTTCTCCTAAATGTGACGCTGTCACAAAAATTTGCTCTGGCTTCACTGTTCATTGCTCTGCTGTGCTTAGCCGCTCAGTCGTGCTTGACTCTTTGAGACCCAGTGGACTTCAGCCTGCCAGTCTCCTCTGTCCATGGGGATTCTCCAGGCAAGAATACTGGAGTGGGTTGCCATGCCCTCCTCCAGGGGATCTTCCCAACCCAGGGATCGAACCCAGGTCTCCCATAGTGCAAGCAGATTCTTTACCATCTGAGCCACCAGGGAAGCCTTCAGAAGGAAGTGGGAAGTTGTATTTGATTGGGACCTCAGATTTCAGATAGGGTTTTGACGGGTTGAGGAAGTGAAAGTATATAATGGACAAAAATTCAGAGTCTGTGTTATCTTTGTGCAAAGTGGATGATCAGTATGGTCTGAATGTTGTAAAGGGGAACAGTGCATTCGGGGGTGGAAGGACATCAGATTGGGCTGAGTGATTAGTCCTGTAAGCTGGGTAGACTCATGATGTTCAGATAATATGCACTGATTTTTATATCTCATATTTTAGACTTCCTTTAAGATTTACTATGAGCAGTAGTATTAACAAAACCACTAAGAGCTGATGATTGTCAAATATTTACTATACATGCTAGTAAGCACTTTGGACTTCCCAGGTGGCACTAAAGAAACTGCCTGCCAATGCAAAAGATGTTAGAGACACAGGTTCAGTCCTTGGGTGGGGAAGAGCCCCTGGAAAAGCGTGTGGGAACCCACTCCAGTATTCTTGCCTGGAGAATCCCGTGGACAGAAGAGCCTAGTGAGCGGCAAGTCCATAGGGCCACAAAGAGTCAGACACGATTAAAGTGACTCAGCACGCATACAAGCGCTTCATGTGTTTTATCTCCTTTAAAGCCCCATAATCTCCCATCTCCTTGACAAGTAGTATTATCATCGTCTCTTTAAAGATGAATTTGGGATTCTTAGAGCTAGGATGTCATCTCTGGACTACAAATATCAGAGGCTATGGTTTTAATCATTATATTCTGCTGCCATCACCAAATGGGTTCCATGGATAAGAATATTGGAAAACCATTGGTAGGAGTTACTGTAAATGTCTGAGCAAACTCATGCCACGGAGAAAGTGGCATTCTTCTGTAACCTGTAGATCTGGATTCTGAGTCAAATCAGGGGTGAAGGTGGTGGGGCCATCTGGTGACTGGCAGACTAGTGTAAAGGTCACTTCCATAGCCTGGGCAAATGGTGTCTGTGGCATCTAAACCAAATAAATATCAGAAGATAATGGCACATTCATGGGTCAGATAAGAAGAAGAAGTGAATGAACTGTTTGCAGAACACTAATGTAAGCACGCCACTTCCTTTTCAGAAAGCTTGTAGGCTCCCTACTGCCTGCGGCTCTGAGTCTCAGTGTTATTACATTATTGTATATATATAATTTTAAATAGGGCCCTAATGTGGCCCTAATGTAAACTGTGGACTTTGGTTGGCACTGATGTGTCAGTGTTGATTCATCTTTTGTTACAAAAGCACCACACTGATGTGGGATGTTGATAGTGGCACATATGTGAGTGGAGGAGGCATATGGGAACTCTGTACAGCACTTTCCACTCTTACTTTGCTAAGAACCTAAAACTACTCTAAAAATAAAGTCTCTATGTTCAGAGTAAGGGGGAGTGTTAATTTCTGAGGTCAGTTTAGGAAACACAGGCAAATAAAGTTAATTTCTTAAAGCAATTGCAGGACTTACAGCATTCCTTTCTTTCATAACGCTTAATACAATTACAATGAAATACTTAAGTCGTCCTTTTTGTTCAGTGCTAGAGACAGGCTACATGAGAGCAGGGACCATGATCACTGATGCACCTCTCGTACTTAGAACACCATTTGGAACACAGTGGACATTCACTACTTACTGGTTGAAGAGAAATCCATCTACCAGTCTTGAAGACAGGCTGGATGGGAGAGGCCGGGGAGCAGGAGGTGGACATAGCTTTGGAGTAGCTTTAATTAGTCATAGCCTTGTTAGAGATCCTGCTCCAAAGCTCCCCACAGCCTGTCCTGCTTTGTTTGACTTGTGCTGGCCTCTGACCTCTGGAGCCCCTCTTGGGCAGCTGGGCCCCCCACCATAGTGGTCTTCAGGAAGCCAGCATTTGCCCCAGTGACCCCCATCAGACCTCCAGCCTCTCCATAGCTGCTCACCCTAAAAATCCTTCCATCCAGCCTCAAAGCCCCAGCCCCACCCCCACAGAGCTCTGAAATATTGCTGGTCTTGGTGTTTTGCAACAATTACCCAAAGTGCACCAGTGTTTCATGGCCATAAATACAAGGAAAACGTGGGAGGGGTCCACGGGTGGCCCTGGGAAACCAGGGAGCTGATCCTCGTAAGCCCCGCCCCAGGCTTGTTCTAGGGAGGGCTGGAAATCTGCCAGGACTAAGGCAGGCAGAAATGGCCCTATCTGGAATGGTGTCGGGGACAGAGACTCTCTTTGCCAGCTCAAGCCAAGATAAACAATAATCCTAAAACCCTAAAGCTGGTCTTTGTTTCAGGAATGAGTTCAAGAGAGATGTCACTGAGAAAATTCTCAATAACAGACGGAATCTATTCTTTAAGAAGTGATATATTTGTAAAATATCAGCTATGCCTCCTTCCTGTTAGTATTAAAAACTCTAAAGGCTGTGTGTGTATGCTGTCGTGTCTAACTCTTTGCAATCCCATGGACTGTATGTAGTCCACCAGGCTCTTCTGTCTGTGGGATTTCCCAGGCAAGAATACTGGAGTGGGCTTTCTTTCTTTCTCCAGGGGATCTTCCCAATCCAGGGATTAAACCCAGGGCTTCCTGGTGGCTCAGATGGTAAAGAATCTGCCTATAATGCAGGAGACTTGGGTTTGATCCCTGAGTCAGGAAGATCCCCTGGAGAACGGAATGGCAGCCCACTCCAGTATTCTTGCCTGGAGAATTTCAGGGACAGAGGAGCCTGGAGGGCTACAGTTTAAGGGGTCGAAAAGAGTTGGACACGACTGAGCAACTAACACTTTCACTTGCAACACTCCCACATTGCAGGAAGATTCTTTACCACTGAGCCACCTGGGGAGGCTATACTTGTTCATGAAAAAATATTTTTAAAATGTAGAGGACTCAAGCAGAAAGTGGAACTCTCTTCCAACACTGCCTACCCACCCCCACTACCTTCATTTTAAAATCAAGTTCTGTGTCTTGTTTTGCAGCCTGTGCCCTGCTCCCCCACTTTGAGGAACTGGTCAATCATCTCCCTCATTATTTTTATTGGCCATGTAATTTTCCATGGTCTGAGAGCCCCATAATTCTGGAGAACAACCTGAGCATGCACAGCCTTTAACACAGCAATTCTATTTCTAGGAATCTGTCCTACAGAAATGCCAACACCCGCTGAAAGGCTGTATTACGTGAATATTTGCCAGCAGTGAAACACGGGAAACAGTTTGTTAATTTGTCTTACAACTGGGGAGAGACAGGGAGCAAATGCTTTAGGTATGAGAAACTTGGCTTTGGTAACTCTGTAGAAGAGACAAAGGGCCATTATCAGATAGAGGACAGGGGTTTCCTACTAATAAAAATTTCCTTTCAGGGGAGTCCAAACAGATAGTATCAGCCTAGCTGGACTCCTGAGGTCTAAGCCAATAGAAGGAACATTTCAGACAGTAGATAATTTTTTTTCCCCAAAGATAGAGGGTAGGAAGGGATTTGGCATTTTGTTTATTATTTTCGGTATAAAGCATAGAAAATGTTAAAAATGTTTCTTAAATGTCACAAACACTGTAACATCCAGAAAAATATCATGGTATTTAAAAATTTTTACTGACTGCTGTGCAGTTCATGTGACCTGTACCTCGGTGTGACCAGCCCAGACGTGGTGATACAGTGGGCAACAGGAATATTTCTGGAAGCCATTTCAACACAGGGACCCCAAGCAATAACTTGGTTCTGTTGGGGAGGTTACTCTAGGCCATATAAACCGATACCACCAACCTGTAATTAATGTGTCTCCAACCCACCTTCCGCCTGGCCAGGAACCCCAAATGCACTTGGCTGCCCCGATCCCACCTGACACAAGGTGTCACAAGGTGTGATGGAGGGGAGTGTGAAAGGAAGGACACTGGTTTTATCAACTGGGGTTTAAATATCTTTTGCAGATTTTACAACAACACAAGACCTGAGCACAGCTGGCCAGGGCCTGTCCCAGGGCCTTAGCAGTGGCCTATGTGAGGGAAGAGCCCAGAAGCCTCAGCTCCCTTAGGGACACAGTGAATGAAGCTTTGGGTGTGGGCACTGGCGGATGGATTGGGGCAGCCAGCATTTGGAGGTACCCTCAGCCCTCCTTCCCTTAAACTTGGCTTTATAAAGTTCATCCTCAGATGTCTTGGACATAGTTCCATATTAGGACAAATAGAGGACCTTGATTCTCAGTTCAGTTCAGTTCAGCTCAGTCGTGTCCAACTCTTTGCGACTCCATGGACTGCAGCACACCGGGCTTCCTTGTCCATCACCAACTTCTAGAGTTTACTCAAACCCATGTCCATAGAGTCGGTGATGTCATCCAACCGTCTCATCCTCTGTCGTCCCCTGCTCCTCCTGCCTTCAATCTTTTCCAGCATCAGGGTCTTTTCCAATGAGTCAGTTCTTTGCATCAGGTGGCCAAAATATTGGAGTTTTAGCTTCAGCATCAAGCCTTCCAATGAATATTCAGGACTGATTTCCTTTAGGATGGACTGGTTGGATCTCCCTGCAGTCCAGGGGACTCGCAAGAGTCTTCTCCAACACCACAGTTCAAAAGCATCAGTTCTTTGGCACTCAGCTTTCTTCACAGTCCAACTCTCACATCCATACATGATTACTAGAAAAACCATAGCTCTGACTAGGCGGACCTTTGTTGGCAAAGTAATGTCTCTGCTTTTAATATGCTCTCTAGGTTGGTCATAGCTTTTCTTCCAAGGAGCAAGCATCTTTTAATTTCATGTCTGTAGTCACCATCTGCAGTGATTTTGGAGCCCAAAAAATAAAGTCTGAAACTGTTTCCACTGTTTCCTCATCTATTTGCCATGAAGTGATGGGAACAGATGCAATGATCTTACTTTTCTGAATGTTGAGTTTTAAGCCAGCTTTTTCATTCTCTTTCACTTTCATCAAGAGGCTTTTTAGTTCTTCTTCACTTTCTGCTATAAGGGTGGTGTCATCTGCATATCTGAATTTATTGATATTTCTCCTGGCAATCTTGATTCCAGCTTGTGTTTCATCCAGCCCAGCATTTCTCATGATGTACTCTGCATATACGTTAAAGAAACAGGGTGACATTATACAGCCTGATGTACTCCTTTCCCAATTTGGAACCAGTCTGTTGTTCCACATCTAGTTCTAACAGTTTCTTCTTGACCTGCATACAGATTTCTCCAGAGGCAGGTCAGGTGGTCTGGTATTCCCATTTCTTGAAGAATTTCCCACAGTTTGTGTGATCCACACAGTCAAAGGCTTTGGCATAGTCAATGAAACAGAAATAGATGGTTTTCTGGAACTCTCTTGCTTTTTCAATGATCCAAAGGATATTGGCAATTTGATCCCTGGTTCCTCTGCCTTTTCTAAATCCAGTTTGAACATCTGGAAGTTCACATTTCACATATTGTTGAAGCCTGGCTTGGAGAATTTTGAGCCTTACTTTAATAGCATGTGAGATGAGTGCAATTGTGCAGTAGTTTGAGCATTCTTTGGCATTGCCTTTTTTTGGGATTGGAATGAAAACAGACTTTTTCCAGTCCTATGGCCACTGCTGAGTTTCCCAAATTTGCTGGGATATGGAGTGCAGCACTTTCACAGCATCGTCTTTTAGGATTTGAAATAGCTCAGCTGGAATTCCATCACCTCCACTGGCTTTGTTCATAGTGGTGCTTCCTAAGGCCCACTTGATTTCGCATTCCAGGATGTCTGGCTCTAGGTGAGTGATCACATCATCATGGTTATATGGGTCATGAAGATCTTTTCTGTATAGTTATTCTGTGTGTTCTTGCCACCTCTTCTTAATATCTTCTGCTTCTGTTAAGTCCGTACAATTTCTGTCCTTTACTGTGCCCATCTTTGCATGAAATGTTCCCTTGGTATCTCTAATTTTCTTGAAGAGATCTCTAGTCTTTCCCATTCTATTGTTTTCCCCTATTTCTTTGCATTGATCACTGAGGAAGGCTTTCTTATCTCTCTTTGTTATTTTTTGGAATTCTGCATTCACATGCTTATATCTTTCCTCTTCTCCTTTGCCTTTTGTGTCTTTTCTTTTCTCAGCTATTGGTAAGGCCTCCTCAAACGTCCATTTTGCCTTTTTGCATTTCTTTTTCTTGGGAATGGTCTTGATCACTGCCTCCTGTACAATGTCAGGAACCTCTGTCCATAGTTCTTCAGGCACTCTGTCTATCAGATCTAATCCATTGAATCTGTCACTTCCACTATATAATCATAAGGGATTTGATTTAAGTCATACCTGAATGGTCTAGTGGTTTTCCCTACTTTCTTCAATTTAAGTCTGAATTTGGCAATAAGGAGTTCATGATCTAAGCCATAGTCAGCTCCCGGTCTAGTTTTTGCTGACTGTATAGTGCTTCTCCATCTTTGGCTAAAAAGAATATAATCAATCTGATCTCAGTATTGACCATCTGGTGGTGTCCATTTGTAGAGTCTTCTCTTGTGCTGTTGGAAGAGGGTGTTTGCTATGACCAATGCATTCTCTTGGAAAACCCTGTTAGCCTTTGACCTGTTTCGTTTTGTATTCCAAGGCCAAATTTGCATGTTACTCCAGGTATCTCTTGACTTCCTGAATTTTGACCTTAATTCTACTCTCCACTTTTTTTTGAACAATAACATTTCATTATGTGAGTCCACATTTATATTTCTTCCAATCTGCCATAACAAACGGTGCTGCAAAGAATATCTTTGGTCATATATATTTTTAAAGCACATGTGAGAATATATTTGTAAAATACTATCTTAGAGTGCAGTTGGTGGGACACACAATATATGTAGTTAAAACACTGCCAATTGATGGATATTACCAGTTGCTGTCTTTGGAGTCTGTGAGGACATACCAGTAGGATACAAAAGTGGCTAACCCCGTGTGTTAACAAGCATTGCTGATCCTTGTCACTTAGTAGGTGAAAAATGCTGTCTGGCTATGGTTTTAATTTGCACTTCTCTTACTTGGAGTGAAGAGGAGCATCTTTTTAATATGTTTAAGAACCAACTTATATTTCCTATTTTGTGGACTTTTTATAGCCTTTGTTCATTTTTCTGTTGAGTTAGACTTTTTCTCATTGATTTGTAAGATCTGTTTAAATACCAAGGAAACTAGGTCTTGGTCTGTGACATAACTGGCAAATATGTTTTTCCAGCTTTTCATTTTGTCTGTTGACTCTGCTTAGGGTATTTACTTTCCTATGGGAAAAAATTCTATATTTATGTAACTGAATGTATTAAACAAGTTTTTAATGACTTCTGCTGTGGTGTCATTCTTAGAAAGTCATGCTTCTCCCAAATATAACAACAACAACAAAAATTCTCCCATAGTTTGTTGTAATATTTTCATGATGTTATTTTTAAAGTTTTATTTCTTTATTTATTTTTGGCTGCATGGCACTTGGATGCTGCATGAGGGCTTTCTCTAGTTGCAGTGCTCCGGCTTGTCATTGCAGGGGCTTCTCATGTTGTGGTATGTGGGCTCTAGGCATGCGGGCTTTAGTAGTTGTTGCCCATGGGCTTAGTTACCCCATGACACATGAAATCTTCCTGGACTAGGGACTGAACCATGTTCCCTGCATTGGCAGGCAGATTCTTAACCAGTGGACCACTGGGGAAGCCGGTGTCATTTTGATCTTTAAATATTTGATTCTTTAGGAGTTTGCTTTGTTGTATGAAGTGTGGTTTTGTTTTATCTCAGAAGGCTATCTCATTGTCTCAAGATTATTTATTAAAAAATCCATGGTATCTCCACTGACTCAGAGGCTATCAGTTCAGTTCAGTTCAGTCGCTCAGTCATGCCCGACTCTTTGCGACCCCATGAATCGCAGCACGCCAGGCCTCCCTCTCCATCACCAACTCCCGGAGTTCACCCAAACTTGTGTGCATCATGTCGGTGATGCCATCCAGCCATCTCATCCTCTGTCGTCTCCTTCTCCTCCTGCCCCCAATCCCTCCCAGCATCAGGGTCTTTTCCAGTGAGTCAACTCTTCGCGTGAGGTGGCCAAAGTACTGGAGTTTCAGCTTCAGCATCATTCCTTCCAAGAAATCCCAGGGCTGATCTCCTTCAGAATGGACTGGTTGGATCTCCTTGCAGTCCAAGGGACTCTCAAGAGTCTTCTCCAACTCCACAGTTCAAGAGCATCAATTATTCAGCACTCAGCTTTCTTCAGTCCAACTCTCACATCCATACATGACCACTGGAAAAACCATAGCCTTGACTAGATGGACCTTTGTTGGCAAAGTAATGTCTCTGCTTTTGAATATGCTATCTAGGTTGGTCATAACTTTCCTTCCAAGGAGTAAGTGTCTTTTAATTTCATGGCTGCAATCACAATCTGCAGTGATTTTGGAGCCCTCAAAACTAAAGTCTGACACTGTTTCCACTGTTTCCCCATCTATTTCCCATGAAGTGATAGGACTGGATGCCATGATCTTCGTTTCCTGAATGTTGAGTTTTAAGACAACTTTTCACTCTCCTCTTTCACTTTCATCAAGAGGCTTTTTAGTTCCTCTTCACTTTCTGCCATAAGGGTGGTGTCATCTGCATATCGGAGGTGATTGATATTTCTCCTGGCAATCTTGATTCTAGCTTGTGCTTCTTCCAGCCCAGCATTTCTCATGATGTACTCTGCATTAAGTTAAATAAGCAGGGTGACAATATACAGCCTTGATGTACTCCTTTTCCTATTTTTAACCAGTCTGTTGTTCCATGTCCAGTTCTAACTATTGCTTCCTGACCTGCCTACAGATTTCTCAAGAGGCAGGTCAGGTGGTCTGGTATTTCCATCTCTTTCAGAATTTTCCAGAGTTTATTGTGATCCACACAGTCAAAGGCTTTGGCATAATCAATAAAGCAGAAATAGATGTTTTTCTGGAACTCTTGCTGTTTCAATGATCCAGCGGATGCTGGCAATTTGCTATATACTAAATTCCGAGATGATGTTATGACCAACCTAGATAGCATATTGAAAAGCAGAGACATTACTTTGCTGGCTAAGGTCCGTCTAGTCAAGGCTATGGTTTTTCCAGTGGTCGTGTATGAATTCGAGAGTTGGTCTGTGAAGAAAGCTGAGCACCAAATAACTGATGGTTTTGAACTATGGTGTTGGAGAAGACTCTTGAGAGTCCCCTGGACTGCAAGGAGATCCAACCAGTCCATTCTGAAGGAGATCAGCCCTGGGATTTCTTGGAAGGAATGATGCTAAAGCTGAAACTCCAGTACTTTGGTCACCTCATGCGAAGAGCTGACTCATTGGAAAAGACTCTGATGCTGGGAGGGATTGGGGGCAGGAGGAGAAGGAGACGACAGAGGATGAGATGGTTGGATGGCATCACTGACTCGATGGACATGTTGAGTGAACTCCGGGAGTTGGTAATGGAGAGGGAGGCCTGGCGTGGTAGAAAAGAGTTGGACACGACTGAGCAACTGAACTGAACTGAACTGAAATTCTAAGATGTAGTCTAGATTCTTCTTTTCTAGATTTTTAGTCTGTTCCATTGAACAATTTGTCTATTCTTGTACCAGTTACATATAGTAGCTTCATATATTTTGTTTCAGGACTTTCAGCTTCCAGAACTTTGAGAGACTACATATCTGTTTTTTTAAGCCATGTTAAGGAAATTAAAATGGAGGAAGTCTTGTTCAGGCTTCAGAAGCAGGAAATCAGGCCTCTGACCTGCTTCTGACCTGCCTGGATTCCATGCTTGCCAGTAAGCACAAGTCAGGTGGCACTTCAGATAAGAAAGGGAATGGGTCTCAGAATTTTCTTGAGCCCTTGAGGATCTGGCTAACCCCCAGGGTCTAAGAAGTCTCAGACCTTTTCCCATCTGGGACTCCAGATTGCTGGTAATGAGGGACCTACCAGTGTTATTCAAGTCTGGATGTTGGTCAACATAACTTGGTGATGTATGTGCTGTTACTCTTCTCTATTGTTTCTATTTCTCTTCTTTTAATGACTATATATTGAAATTAAAATGAATAATCCTCTATTAAATATTGAAAATTTTTATTGTGTGTGATGAATGTTTCTAATGAATCCCTCAAAAGTAACAGCAAAGCAAGCCACCCAGCTGGGGTAATTTGCAACGGCATCTCCTCAGAAACTGATGCAGTGGGAGAGCTGGGGTTCGTACACAAGTCTTTGTAAGTCCTATATTCTGAATAGGAGTGCAAAGGTATCCTTCCCTGTTCCTAAGAGAGTGCTGGTGAGGGGAAGATTAGTATAAATTCAGTGCCCTGGGACCTCATTAGCTTGCGGTTGCTAAGGGATGAAGGGGTATGCTGCCTGTTCTCTGTCCCTCCTTGCTGTTCTCCAACCTTCCCTATGTCCTGGAGGCTGACGTCAGTGGCCGGTTTGACCCCACTGCCTCTGGCTTTTTATGGAGTTTGGCCAGTGCTTGACTACTGGCAGGATGTTGAAAGGTAGCTCCCTTCCAGCTTGTCAGCGGCTCTGGGACTTTCCCTAAGACCGAAGATCGCATCTTGTGGCCTTTGGCAGCTCCAGCTCTGGCCTGTTGTTTGGTTCCCCTATTCCCTTCCAGGTATTTGACTGCTTTTCCTCAACAAGCCCTAGAGTACTACCGGTTTTCTCACCAGTCTCTTACTGGTTTTCCTTAATCCTGCCCACATCCTCATAACAGACCCATTCCTAAAACTTCCTTCAGCCTCCCCTTTTGAGGGGATCATGTGTTTCCTACCCAGATCCTGACCAACACAGGAGCCCCTGCTTAACCCCAGTTTCCCCAGCTCTTGTCTCCACCTGCTCATTTGGAACCACCTTAAGTGCTGATCTTCCATGTGCCTTTGGGAGGTCATTTCTGCTCTGATGGAAGCCTCCCAGGAGTGCAAGCCGCTCAGGCACTCTGGCAAAGTTAAAGGGAATCCTGTCTCCCCTCTCGGTCACTCCCTCACAAAGGTCCCAAGCAGGCTGACTGGGTCTCAGGGCTCCCCACCCTCCATCCCAGGAACTGGGCTAGGTGTCGATCTGAGCTAGGCAGGGAGGTATTTGAGAGACAAGCCTCTTTTCCCACGAGAGCCTTGGAGGTATAAGAAAAATTCTATTACACCGTCAGTCTCACAGGGCAGGCCCCTGCTTTAACCAAGACAGCCTTCTCCTCTGAGGCCTCCTGGCAGGGCGTGCTATCCTGTTCTCAGACATGCCTAGACAGACCTACTTCTACTTACACTTGAGCTGGGATCCTTGTGTAGAAGGTTGAGATGATAGATTTGGGCTGGTTTAACCCAATATTCTAGGCAAGAAACCACTAAATGTTTCTGTGTTGGAGAGAGATTTAGGTCAAACATTGGGACGAGTTCAGTGTGTTGTCATCTCAGTGTTTGTGCTCTTGTGCCCCCTCTAGCTGAAATATCATCTCGCCTGAGAGGACCCTTTTGGGAACTCTCCACCATCACACCTTGTCTTATTCTCAGCAGAGCATTTCTTATTCTCTGAAATCACAGCTGTTTTCTTCTTTCTTCACCCATTCCATGAGGGCAGGGAGCTATCTTTCTTAGCCAATGCTGTACTCCCAGGGCCCGGCTCACAGTAGACAATCAATATGTGTTGAATTTGTTGAGGGAGTAAATGTGTTTGACCCAATGAGTGAATTTAGATGAGGAAGACTGGAGCAATCAAGGGACTTGGTTACCTGCTAAGAGCACATCAAGTTGGGACTAGAACCAGGCTATATAACTAAATCTGCTACATCTAGGGTAGAGACAGGAGTGGGGGATGGGTTTGCAGGAAGGATGAGGAGAGCCCGATCTAGGCGATGGGCTGGTGGCCGTAAGCTGTAAAAGGATAGAATGGGACTTCCCTGGCAGTTCAATGGTTAAGACTCTGCACTCTGCCAAAGGGGGCACAGATTCAATCCTTGGCTGGGGAGCTAAGGTCTCATATGCCATGTGGGGTGGGTGGCCAAAAAAAAGGCTAGGAAGGAGGGGATCTCTGGGAACGTATTATGATGTACTGGCCAGAAGTGAGGTGGAAGAAGAGACAAGATCAAGGCAGGGAAGATGAAAATGAACTGGTGTCTACCTGGTGCCAGGCGATGTACCAGGTGCGGTACCCACGTGATCTAATTTACAATCTGTGGCATAGGTATCATGGTTGCTGTTGCTCATTCGCTAACCTGTGTCTGACTCTTTGTGACCCAGGGTTTCCTGTCCTTCGCTATCTCCTGGAATTTTCTCAAACTCATGTCCACCGAGTCAGTGATGCTATCTAGCCATCTCTTTCTCTGCTGCCCGCTTCTTCTGCCCTCCATCTTTACCAGGATCAGGGTCTTTTCCAGTGAGTCAGCTTTTTGCATCAGGTGACCAGTGGAACAGTGTCAGACTTTATTTTTTTGGGCTCCAAAATCACTGCAGATGGTGATTGCAGCCATGAAATTAAAAGATGCTTACTCTTTGGAAGGAAAGTTATGACCAACCTATATAGCATGTTAAAAAGCAGAGACATTACTTTGCCAACAAAAGTCCATCTAGTCAAGGCTATGGTTTTTCCAGTGGTCCTGTATGGATGTGAGAGTTGGACTGTGAAGAAAGCTGAGCACC
>SJYQ01093316.1:0-12987 GCA_006410935.1 Redunca redunca
TGGAGAATCCCATGGACAGAGGAGCCTGGCGGGCTCCAGTCCCTGGGGTCGCAAGGAGGTGGACACGACTGAAGAGACGGCAGGCCGCAGGGAGAGCGAACGGTCAGCCTCATGGGGACGCACGGTCCAGCCCCCAGGACTCCTGACGCCGCTGTGCGTTCAGAGCATGGGGCTCAACCTGACCCCCAGGACGGAGCAAGGCTGGCTCCCTCCATCCAAGGGAAGGAATCCCCCTCCAAACATCTGGTCCTAGAAAAAGGCCGTCGTGCGCCCCTAACCCTTGGAAAGCACGGCCCGACAGGCGTGGGATACACACATTCAAAGGCCGTGCTGGGCTTACGACACCTTCAGGGACCAAATGCCTCCTCACAGGGGCGTTGGCACCTGGCCCCCTCAGGCCCCAGAGAAGGTGTCCCCGCGTCCAGGCACGGGACTCGTAGCAGTCGCCATACGTACACCAGGGACGCTGACAGCAAGACGCGCTAACGGCTGCATTAAGGGTCGACGTCCCAGACAGCATCCTCTGACGCGGCAGAGGGCTGAGCACCTAGGAAACGGGGGCACGGATCCGCTGCCTGCAGAAACCAGCCCCTCGCCTGGCCCGTGAGGCCCGCAGTGTCCAGCCCCACCGCCGAGGGCTCGGAGTCCACCCCCCATTCTCACCCGTCCGCTCCCCCATCTACTCCCACCTTGGACACGCCCCGCGTGCCCGCCTCAGGGCCGCTGCTGCACCAGAGACCCCGTGTGCGGCCTCAGGAGGACTGCCCTCGCCCCCTCCGGTTCTGCCCGGGGGTCAGCTCCAGACAGGCCCCCCCCACCAAGCAGCCCCTCTCCCTTCTCACCTGAGTCCTTTCAGGTTCCTTCACGACTCCTCGATGTTCTGAGCCCTTCCTGATGGCTCACGACACTCAGTACCGAAGTTACATTGTTTATAAACGGACTCAGTGTACGTTACACTTGTTTCTTCACTGGTTTATTGTCAAGCCTGGCAGCCGCGAGCCACGAGCCACCCTTGGGGCACAGTCAGCCTGAACCGAGGAGTTCTGCAGGCGCCAACCCTCAGTGCTCACTGGAAGGACTGATGCTGAAGCTCCAATACTTTGGCCACTACATGCAAAGCACTGACTGATTGGCAAAGACCCTGATGCTGGGAAAGATTGAAAACAAGAGGACAAGGGGACGAGAGAGGACGAGATGGTTGGATGGCATCACCGACTCGATGGACGTGAGTCTGAGCAAACTCCGGGAGACAGTGAAGGACAGGCAAGCCTGGCATGCTGCAGTCTCTGGGGTCACAAAGAGTTGGACACAACTGAGCGTCTAAAGAACAGCAAAGGTCAAATGCACACTGGATTTTGAAGAATGAGCATCAAAAGAGAAGGCAAAGGATCTCACCAGTAATCTTCGTGCTGATTACATGTTGCAACAGCGTGTTCTGGATTAACTCCAGATACTGGGTTACCCACAGTGCAGTACTGAAATTAATTTCATTTACTTCTTTTAATAATGCTTTGCCGATGTGTCTACGAGACAGTTTAACTTCCATATGTGGTTTGCATTTGTGATCTTCGTCACTTTTCCGTGTACGATGAACACCCCGGGAGAGCATGGACTTTGTCTTGTCCTGGCGTCTAGCAGGGCACCTGGCGCGCAGGCAGGCAGGGCATCCGGCGGTGAGCGGGACCCTGCGGTCACCGCATCCGACCCCTCCGCCCTCAGTGTCTCTCGCGGTCCCTGACCCCGGTGTCACACAGGACACGAGCGCCTCCCCGTCCGCCCTCAGGGTCTCTCGCGGTCCCTGACCCCTGGTGTCACACAGGACACGAGCGCCTCCCGTCTTCACGACTAAAGCCCCGTCCTGACTTGCTCCCTTCTTCGTTAGGTCTTAAAACATGTTTTTAAAACACCGTCTTCTGAAAAGAGCCTTCATTCTTTTCCAGAAGAGGCACTGCATTTTGAAGAGCCCATCTTATGGATAAATTGGTCTAATTACCCTGAAAGAACACCTGGAAGAAGGGAAAGAAAAACAGACAAACGCACCACCCTCGGGAGATGTTGCGGGGAGCGGCTTCGAGAGCCGGCGGTCAGAGAGGCGCAGACGCCCGAGCTGGAAAGGAGTGTCCTCGGCCATGAGGACGGGAGGGGCAGGCACTGAGGACCGGCCTCCGCCCCCGGCCCGCTCAGGGCAGCAAAGACATCTATGTAAGGACAGACGCGACCTACCTAAGTCATTCCGCAGAAATACTGAGCACTTCCTAAGCGCCAGCAAGGGGACACCGCCAGAATAGAACACACAGGGGCTCTTGCTGGAGCCTAGATTCTGGTGATGGAGACAGAAAATGAACAAAGTAGCGTGTAAATGTATGTGTATTCTATACATTTCGTCATTGCACACTCAGAGAATGCAAGCCATGCTCTCAATGCAATTTCAAAATCCCACAGTGTAATGCATAAAGTTGGGCAGTGCATGGTTTCTGAGGAATTCCAGCTGAGCTGTTTCAAATCCTAAAAGATGCTGCCGCTAAAGTGCTGCACTCAATGTGCCCGCAAATTTGGAAAACTCAGCAGTGGCCACAGGACTGGAAAAGGTCAGTTTTCACTCCAGTCCCAAAGGAGGGCAATGCCAGAGAATGTTCAAAGTACTACACAATTGCACTCATCTCATTCACTAGCAAAGTAATGCTCAAAATTCTCCAAGCGAGGCTTCAACAGTACGTGAACCAAGAACTTCCAGATGTACAAACTGGATTTAGAAAAGGCAGAGGAACCAGAGATCAAATTGACAAAATCCACTGAATCACAGAAAAAGCAAGAGAGTTCCGGAGAAACATCTACTTCTGCTTTATTGACTATGCCAAAGCCTTTGACTGTGTGGATCACCACGAACTGTAGAAAATTCTTCAAGAGATGGGAATACCAGACCACCTGACGTGTCTTCTGAGAAATCTGTGTGTAGGTCAAGAAGCAACAGTCAGAACGGGACGTGGAACAATAGATTGGTTCCAAATCCGGAAAGGAGTACATCAAGGCTGTACATTGTCACCCTGCTTATTTAAGTTATATGCAGAGTACATCATGCGAATTGCCGGACAAGCTGGAATCAAGATTGCTGGGAGAAATATCAATTACCTCAGATATGCAGATAACACCACCCTTATGGAAGAAAGCAAATAAGAAGTAAAGAGCCTCTTGTTGAAAGTGAAAGAGGAGAGTGAAAAAGCTGGCCTAAAATTCAACATTCAAAAAGCTAAGGTCATGGGATCCAGTCCCATCACTTCATGGCAAATAGATGGAGAAACAATGGAAATACTGACAGGTTTTATTTTCTTGGGCTCCATAATCACTGCAGATGGTGACTGCAGCCATGAAATGAAAAGATGCTTGTTCCTTGGAAGAAACGCTGTGGCTAACCTAGAGAGCACAATAAAAACCAGTGACGTTACTTTGTCAACAAAGGTCTGTCTAGTCAAAGCTATGTTTTTCCAGTAGTCATGGTATGGCTGTGAGATTTGGACCATAAAAAAAAGCTGAGCGCTGAAGAATTGATGCTTTTGGACTGTGGTGTTGAAAAAGACTCTTGAGAGTCCCTTGGACTGCAAGGAGATCCAACCAGTCCATCCTAAAGAAAATCAGTCCTGAATATTCATCGGAAGGACTGATGTTGAAGCTCCAATACTTTGGCCAACTGATGGGAAGAACTGACTCATTGGAAAAGGCCCTGATGCTGGGAAAGACTGAAAGCAGGAGGAGAAGGGGATGACAGAGGATGAGCTCTGAGTAAACTCTGGGAGTTAGTGATGGACAGGGAAGCCTGACGTGCTGCAGTCCATGGGGTCGCAAAGAGTCGGGCAAGACTGAGTGACTGAGCTGAACTGAAATGAACTGATGGTTTCAGAGTATAATTTTAGGTAATGCAAACAGCCAACTCATTGGAAAAGACCCTGGTGCTGGGAAAGACTGAAGGCAGGAGGAGAAGAGGGCAGCGGAGAATGAGATGGTTGGATGGCATCACTGACTCAAGGAACATGAACTTGGGCGAACTCCAAGAGATGGTGAGGAACAGGGAGGCCAGGCATGCTGAAGTCCATGGGTTCACGAAGAGTTGTACACAAGTTAGGAACTGAACAAGAACAAATAATTTTACGACTTCACAAACTAAGGATATTTAAGACAAATCTCTGCAAAAATAAAAGCCGGGCAAGATCTTCAGAACACTCTGGCAGGAGGATTTATCGCTGGCTGAGTGTCACTCATACAGGACAGCGCCAAGACTGTCACACGTGGGGGACATTCAGTTCAGTTCAGTCGCTCAGTCGTGTCCGACTCTCTGCGGCCCCGTGAATCGCAGCACGCCAGGCCTCCCTGTCCACCACCAACTCCAGGAGTTCACTCAGACTCACGTCCATCGAGTCAGTGATGCCATCCAGCCATCTCCTCTCATGAGATGAGATGGGGCACACTGAAGCCTGGAAAATGCTAAAGCTGCATTTCTAGAGAGGGAAAGCGCATCTTCACCCCAGTATTAGCCTTAGCACAAAAGTAGCTGCAGGTGCAGCTGCAGACTCGTCAGTGCGGCTGTGCCGCTCGGCGTGGGAGGGAAGCAAAGCAGACGCCGCTGCCCGCTGGCAGTGAGCCGCTCGCCTGAAAAAACCCTGAACTCCACTGCGTTCCAGGGCAGGAAAGAGCGCTGAGCACGCCCCAGCACCTTCTGGAAACTGCTAGGACTGCAGCCCGGAAAACCCAGCTCTGGGCTGAAAGGAGGCAGGGTGCTGATTTAACATTCTGCAGCCACCCCAGCCCCAGGGCGGGGAGCCCATTTGCAGAGCTGCTCAGCAAAGGAGGCCTGATGAATCGGTGATGTCGGCTTTCAGGCAGCGTGCGTTCGGGCCCCGGTTTATGAATTATGTACTGAAGCTCAATGAATTTCTGTAGGAGGGACGGGTGTGCTATTCACAAGCGATGTCTTAGTCAGAACAAGTCTTTTAAGATGAGGATTTATGGGCCTATATGTAATTACCTCATCTGAGTTCCTTCATCCTTCCACCAAAGATCTTGAAGTGCATCTTGCAAATTTGGTTTTGGGGACACAAAAATGAATAAAATATGGCCCCTGACTTCAAGAAAACCACAGTCTAGGTTCAAGAGATCCACATGTGAGCAGATAATTAGGGTTCCACGAGGTGAGTGCAACAGAGGTTTGAACACATTCCTGTGGGCTTGAAGAAGAGAGATGATGGCCCCTGCCTGGAGGAAGACAGGGTCCGGGGGCTCGTGGAGGAGAGGGTATCTGAGTGGAGCATCGTAGGGTGAGGAGGAGGGTGCCCGGCGGATGAGAGCTGAGGAAGCAGCACGCACGCAAAGGCGGAAGCGGGCATGCGGGAGTCTGAGGGTCCTTAGGGCCTGCTGCGCAGACGGGCAAGGAGGCAGGGGATCGGCAAGGGGGCGGGGGAGCCAGCGGCCCGTGGGTCAGTGTGGACGTGTGCTCAGCTGTCGTCATAAAAACGTCCCTAAATAACAGTGGCTTTAAGAAGAAGTCTTGTTTCTTTGTTTTTTTTTCCCCAGAACTTTCTGGTGGTCCAGTGGTTAGGGGTCCCCTGCCAATGCAGGGGACGTGGGTCCCATCCCTGCTCTGGGAAGAGTCCACGTGTGGACTCGGCCTGTGCCCACCGCTCCTGAAGCCCTTGGGCCCTGGAGACCACACTCTGGAAGAAGAGAAGCCACCCCCCGGGAAGCCCCCGCACCCCCACCTAGGGAGGGACCCCTGCTTGCCACAGCTAGAGACGGCAATGAAGACCCAGTACCGCTGGAAATAAATAAAGACATACATTTTAAAACCAAATGAAGATTGTGTTCAAGGACCGTCTGAGGAACTGTCACACGGGGAGCTGACTGAACGTGTTGTGGTCCAGAAGAACACTGGAGGGACACTAAGCCCGACAGAATCAGGGATGCTCTTGATTAGTAGAACATCACGGACACGTTGTAACAAACGTGCTGCTTCTCCTGTGAGATGTTAGTGAGAGGGCAAACTGTGTGGTGCCTATGCGAACTCTCTGAACTACCTTCCCAAACTTCCTGTGATAGAGACCTTTCCAAAATTAGAACCTAATGGCCCCCGTCCACGTGGTCCAGCAAGGCTCACCCCCACCCCTGCGCCCCGTCTATCCACGGCTGAAGTGACGGCTCACGCTCCACACACGCCCTATGCACCCCTCCCGCTTCGGGCAGCAGAGAATGAGATGCTTAGACAGCGTCACTGACTCGATGGTCGTGAGTCTGAGCGAACTCCGGGAGACAGTGGAGGACAGAGCAGCCTGGCGCGCTGCAGCGTACCGGGCCGCCAAGAGTCAGACGCAACTTAGCGACTTAACAACAACGATAGACAAAGATTACTGTTGGGCTGAGAAACTGGTGACAATTTAGACTATAATTCTGCCACATGGCAGAATCATCAAGCTCCCGGTTCCCTAAAACACGCAGATAAAGCCCTGAGGCACGTTCCTAAGCTGGGTCTCAGGAAGCAGAGCCCCTCCAGACGGAAGCCACTGACGGCAAGCATGCAGACCCCGACAGTGAGACCAGAAAGTTAGGATGCTCAGAATGTCACCTCGATGGCTACCTGTCCAAGAGCCGTCCACAAGCTGACCACACCCTGCTCCTGGAACCCCATAAAACTCTCGACCCCCTCCAGGTGGGACCCACAGCCCCGAGGGCACGAGCCCGCTGTGGCCCCCTGCGCCTGGCAGAGCAGTGAAAGCTCCTGTTTCACCCAGACTCTGACTCTGCACTTCTATTCGGCACTGGCGAACAGAGGCTGCACTGCGGCACCGGAAACCGCACTCCGAGAAAGGACTTACAAGCCTGGCTTCTTGTGAGAGTCAAGGACACGTCTTTAGGGACGCGCTGGCCAGGTGATGAATCCTAATAGACACAACACAGGGACAGGGTGACATCCTGTGGCATCACGTCCTCCTGTGTCGCACCGGGGACGGCAGCATCAGCTCCACCTTCCAAAACGCGCGACTGCCGGGAGCCGCCACGGGAGATCCCACCCATGACACGGTCATGTGGAAGAGCACTGCTAAGCAAGGCTTCAGAACTCAAGGGGCTCCCCAGGCTTTCTCGAGCATCTACCCCCAAACCAGAATCTGTCTGTTTTACTCTTCCATGACTTTCCCCAACTCCTCTGACATTAACAGGGGCCTGACCCTGACCACCTTTCTCCGGAGAAAATCAACTTAGGGCTACAGCTAATAAGTCTCCTGGACATGAGAGGAATATTTCAAATCAAACCCTCTCTACTAGCATTCTAGCTTGCTTGGCAGGTATATCCAGACTCTTACAGCTACGAATGTGATTATTTACAGCCTCCCAACTGTGAGAAGCATGAAAAGCCTAAAACATAGAGCCTTTGAAAGAGTTAAAAGTTATTAGAGTAGTGCTAGTGCTGATGTAGGATTTCATTATTGGGCCAATGCTTGTTGCTAAGTTCCCGTATCTCTTATCCACTGTGCACCTGGAAATGCATTAGTTAACATAGTGAGAATGCTAGAAAAACAAGTGTAGCCTTGAATTTAACCATATCAGACTGTTGAGCTAATTGGTTCTTTTTTGTAACTCACTGAACCTTTGCTCTGTGTAAAACGTAACTCTGTTTGGCATTTTTCTGAGGCTGACATAGATTAAAAATATAAAGAAAAACACTTAGGGAAAATAAGTTTTCTAGTTGAGCAGCCTTTATCAAAAGAGGGTCATAAAATGTTCACAGGCCTCCAAGGCCAGAAGATACTGTACACAACATCTTTTGTGGGAAAGGTATGCAGAAAAATCATGGTTTCGATAAGGGCAACACTGCTGGAATGCTGGGCTGACTCTGTATGACCTTGCGTCTTTCATTTCTCTCTATGTGCAAAAAAGGTATATAAGTCCCATTTAAAAATAAAGCTATGGGCCTCGATGATCAAAGCAGCTTGGTCTCCTGGTGTCAGTCATTTTCTTCTTACTCTGTCTTTCAGGCTAGTTCCCATCTGGAGTACAGAAGTCCGCTGTGTCTACTTATTTGCCTGGGTTTCTAAGACCTAAACGGGCACTCCCTTGGGAGGCCAGGAGGGCACCTGCGGCCTCACGTAGACGGTGCAAGTCTCTTGTCTTGAGACTTTATTGACTTTCTGTATAAACCAAGGAACATCAGCCTCTTTTCTTCTCTCCTCTATTTTCTTATCTACAACATTCTTAACTATCTCTCTCTCTATATCAATCTCAATCGCCGACGCCGTTTCTCCTTCGGGTTTCCCTGGATCCTGCGGGGGCTGGACCCCGGTTAATCCTAAAGAAATGCAGACAAAGCTAGGTAGAGGAATATTTGAGAAAGCAATCGGCCTGTACGCAAAGAATCAGCGTTCCAGAGCGCATGCCAGTGTGCACAGACAGGAGAGGGAGCCACTCCTGCTCAAAGGAGGTGAAGGAGTATACCGAACGAACACAAATATCTGAGTGAACCTTAATAAGTAAATCACGAGGCCCCGTAAAGGTACTGCGGGAGCAGCCGGGGAGCATTGAACATAAACGACATAATGAGTAATAATGCGTCTCCATGCAAAGTTTGTTGACCAAGAGACTGTTGTGTTGGTTAAGTAGGGGAATGTGCTTTCTCTTAGGAAATAAGTGTAGATTTATTTAAAGGTGCAGTTTCATGGTGACTGAAATATACTTTCAAACGGCTTTTAAAATGTGAGTGTGGGTCTGTAAGTATATGCGGAGAAAGACGGGAAATGCAAGACAAAACCTGGCAAAATGTTAGCAGTCAGCGAGTTGGGCCAGGCTGTATAATTTTTCACTCTGCTGTTCTTTTAACGTTGTGGGTGGCTTTGGAAATTTTCAAGTAAAAGTCGGAGAAGAAAAATAGGGTGCTGTGAAGGAATCAAATCAAATAAAAAAAAAGGTGAAGTGAAATTCTGATTCTACTGACCTATTGCTTATACCAGGGACAACGTAAAAAATAATAAAATATTTACATTAGAAAAAAAGCAAGTTGTGTCAGTCCATTAAGCCCACCACAACAGGTGGCTTAGAAGCAACAGAAACTTATTTCTTGCATCTCTGGAGGCTGCCAGAGAAGGCAATGGCACCCCACTCCAGCACTCTCACCTGGAAAATCCCATGGACTGAGGAGCCTGGTGGGCTGCAGTCCATGGAGTCGTGAAGAGTCGGACACGACTGAGCGACTTCACTTTCACATTTCACTTTCATGCATTGGAGAAGGAAATGGCAACCCACTCCAGTGTTCTTGCATGGAGAATCCCAGGGACGGGGGAGCCTGGTGGGCTTCCGTCTATGGGGTCGCAGAGTCGGACATGACTGAAGCGACTTAGCAGCAGCAGCTGGAGGCTACGAGGCTGAGGTTAGGAGGGGGAGAGCCCTTTTTTGAGTTGCAGATGCCAACTCCCTGTGCTGCCAGGGGTAGAAAGAGCAGGGACTCGCCTCTGGGGTTCCCCCTGGGGCACTAACCCCACCCAGGGCACCCCACCCTCATCAGCGAATCACCTCTCAAAGGCCCCACCTCCTGGCCCCATCGCAGTTAGGTTCTAAGACACGGATCTGGGGAGACACAAGCATTCGGCCCCTAACACCCCGGTCCCTGGCGCAGGGCAGGCCCAGCGTGGAGTGGACAGTGGGTGAAGCTGGATGGACACAGGGCTTCTCCCCAGCCTCTGGGGCTTCATCGGGTTGCCACTGATAACAATGCATGAATCCCTGTCACCAGCTGGGGCAGGAAAGGGGGTGACCATCTTGTGAGATACATTCATACAGACATGAACTCCCCACAAGATCAAAGCCCATCAAGCGGCAGCTGGCGCGTTGAGCCTGAGAACAGAAGCTCGTTAACAAGTCGGGGATTCTGGCTTCAGGGGGATGGGGCAGAACCGAGGAACGCCAAGGCGTCTGGGGACATTTGGAATCCCTCCCCCATTTTCCCAGGCGTCTGTAGAAATGGTTTACTCTCAAGCAGCTGGAAGGTGGACTGACTCAGTTTCCTTAGAGCAGGACTTGCCGCGTCAGTGGTTCAGGGGCGCGGCGGAAAGGGAACTGCCTGGCCGGGCAGCAGGGAACGTGGCCTGGACGACCTGGAAGAGGGCGTGGTTAAGGATGTGCGTCAGGACAAACGGACTTACGAGGCAGAAGGAGACTCACAGAGCTAGAGACTGAACTGATGCTCGGCGGGGCCTGGGCTCGGGGGGCAGGAGCGGGGAAGGGAGAGTTAGGGAGTCTGGGATGGACGCGTGCACTCTGCTGTATGTAAGATGGGCAACCCACAGGGACCTGCTGCAGAGCACAGGGAACTCTGCTCAGCGCTGCGGGCAGCCTGGGCGGGAGGGGAGCTCGGGGGAGCATGGGCAGCTGCGGGCAGCCTGGGCGGGAGGGCAGCTCGGGGGAGCATGGGCAGCTGCGGGCAGCCTGGGCGGGAGGGCAGCTCGGGGGAGCATGGGTATGTGTAAACGTGTGGCTGAGTCCTTCTGCTGTTCACCTGAAACTCTCACAACATTGTTAACTGGTTACATCCCAACACAAAATAAAAAGTTTTAAAAAAGAATGTGTATCAGGAGAAAAGAGACGAGCGCTCCCAGCTGTTCCTGGAGTGCAGTAGGCACCCAATAGACTTCACATTGAAAACAGCTTAGAAACTTCCAGAATGGGACACGAGTCTTAGGGGCACAGTGGGGGCGCAGTTTGCCCAGCCACCGTGGAGAGTCTCGGCGCCCTCGAGGGAGGCCCGTCACGTGCGCTGTTCGTGTCTGTGCTCATCTTTGCTCTCTATGGGCTCCTCTCTCCAGCCTGTGTCTCGCAGGGACTGGATGTTCCCATTTCCAAAGAGCAGATTCAACAGAAAAAAATAACGGCACGCTGATTCACAGAGGAAGAGAGGGAACGTGAATTACTTCAGATCGGTTAATTCTTTTTTCTTTGTTAGTTTCTGTTGATTCACGTGATGACTTGGGGTTTCTATTTCTGTTGAAGGTTTAAAACCGTGACATCAGCTGTGAATGCAGGACAGACCCCCTCTGGAAGACCAGCGTAATTAAAGTTGTGACCCATCGCCTGCTCCTTTGCAGACGTGCGTGTGCTGCTGCGCGTTTTCACTCGCCCTCACGATTCTGTGTGCAAAGCTCAGTGGAAGAGGGTCAGTCTGTCTCCTCCAGACGTTCCCCTTCCTCATCATTATTATTTCATGATTATCACTGCAAAGAATTTTGTTGTGTAAGAGATGAGACGTTTAGCAACGTGTCCTCTTACAGTGCCAAATACATTAGGTGTGCCAGGTGGACATAGCGGGGCGAGTCCACCCATCTCTTTCACCCCCAAAAGCCTTTTAGATAAACACAAGGGTTGCTTTAAAGGCATAATCTGCCCGCAGAGGTGGCGGGAGAGGAGGGGAGTGCACGGCGGGGCTGGAAGCTGGAGCACCAGCCAGACTCGCCCCGCAGAGCCGGTAGCACACAGCCTTGGGGTCCTCTTCCCACTCCGCATCACCGGTGGCCGCCCCTCCCCCAGCCTAGCAGAAGATGAGAGGTTTACTCAGGGGGACATGAAAGTGAGTCTCTGGACTGGGGGGCTTGAGGCACAGTTGAGGTCAGTGTTGTGATACGGAAAAGCAAGAAGATGTGTGTATTCTGGACGGTGAGAACCCCAGACCTCTCCCCAGCTCAGTCTCCAGAAGTCTTCCCTTGAGGCAGGAGACTGGAGGATTTTTCCAGTGGAATTTGAGGAATCCCATCAGGACGTCCCAACTAAATCAGCTGGCCACACCACCCTGCACCAAAGTTCGAACTCACCCCTTCGGTTTCCAGTCCACATTGAGCGTCCCATTCTTGAATATTAAGAGACTAAGGGTCAGCAGACATCAGAGGAAAGGTTCTGACCAGAAAGACGGGGACCAAAATGAGGGTGTACCAAGATGGGGACAGAACAGCAACTGAGAAAAGGGGATTTTTCAAGAGAAGAAAGCTTAAAAAAGATTATTCAGTTCAGGTCAGTCACGTCCAACTCTTTGCGACCCCAAAGATGATTAATATCCTCAAAAAGATGATATCGTGATCATGAAACAGACAGGCTGCAATAAAAATTAGCACTCAGAGAACAGAAAAATAGTTTTGGTAATTAAGATCATGACAGTGGAAGGTTTAGAAAATGAAAGTAAGAACGGAAAGTTGAAAATAAAGGAGAAAAATTAAAGAAAATTTAAGGACTGGTCCACAAAGTTCAAGATTCAGGTAAGAAGAGTTTCAGAGAAAAAAGAATCAAATAAAGGATGGGTGGGGACAGATAGGGGAGGGGTCTAAAAACCTCCCCAGAAGATGGGTTGCCCGGCTGTGAAGTGCTCACCGGGGCACATGATCATGAACCCTCAAGACCCTGGAGGCGGAAAAGACGCCCCAGGCTTTCAGAGACCAAGAATGACCGAGAGGAAAAGACCAGGAATCAGATGGATCGGCTGGCCTTGAATTCGATTCTCATCACTATAATTCAACAGCTAACAGCAGCGCACAGTCAGCATTTGTGATCGGAAACCCCACTCGGACCTCAGACGGCTGAAGGCAGGGTGTCAGCTCAGCTGTCTCTTCCGGAGACTCTGACGGGCCATCCGCTCCTCTGCCTTTCCCAGCTTCCGGGGTCACCACGCTCTTTGACTTGTGGCCCCTCTAGCTCCAAAGCCAGCGTTTCCAAGTCTCTCTTTTCCCTCCCCTGCCAACCACCCCCCAACTCTACTTAAACTCTCACAGCTCCTACAACGCTGACCCTGCTGCCTCCCTATAAGGGCCCCTGTGATTCCATCCAACCCACAGGAGAGCCCCCTGTTCCCACATCCTTAGCACAGCCCCACCTGCAGGGCCCCTTTCGTCCTGTGCAGCGCCGCGCTCAAGGCTCCAGGGTTGCGACTGTGCCCCTCTGGGGGCAGCAGCATCATTCGGCGCCCCAGCCAGCACTGCC
>SJYQ01093316.1:13435-47569 GCA_006410935.1 Redunca redunca
GAAGGTCACACCGCCTCTGTCCCCGGGACTGGGTTCTTTCTGTCCTCCAGCACAAGAGCTGTCAACAGAGCAAAAACAACTCTACCCAACCACAGGACACCCCGGGAAAGAGCCGGAAGACCCCGCGTCCCCGCGGCTACGGCCCTGGGGAGGGGCTGAGGCTGGGCGCAGGAGTCCACAGCCTATTCTGCAGCCCCGCCTTCTGTGGTGACTTCACAGTGTCCTGAGGAAGCAATGAAGACCGTAAGAGTGCCTGTGTGCACTCTGCTATGTTTAAAACGGGCAACCAGCGGGGACCTACTGCAGAGCACAGGGAACCCTGCTCAGTGTTATGTGGGAGCCTGATGGGAGGGGAGTCTGGGGGGGAACGGATACACATATATGTATAGCTGAGTCCCTTTGCTGTTCAGCTATCACAACCTTGTTAATTGGCTATACCCCAATACAAAATATAAAGGTTTTAAAAATTGCATGTGTACATAAATAAACAAATGTTAACACAGGCACAGAAAACAATGAGGGTGACTGACTGTAACTGAGAACAGGGGGCTTAAGGAGCTTCTTCTCTCCAGATCACACCTTCCTGTCCCCTCTGATTGTTTAGTTACAGTTAGCTGTGGTTATGAAATAAAGTGTTGCTCAGTGGTGTCCGACTCTTTGCAGCCACACGGACCGTAGCTCTCCAGGCTCCTCTGTCCAGGAATTCTCCAAGCAAGAGTACTGGAGTGGGTTTCCATTTTCTTCTCCAGGAGATCTTTCCAATGCAGATGGAGCCCAGGTCTCCTGCATTGCAGGCGGACTCTTTATTGTCTGAGCCACCAGGGAAGCCCCGAGTAATGGCTATGGTCAACAGAAAAATGCACACATATTTAATCTTACTGATGCTTATAAAGAGTTCACAAGCTAGGTAGTAAATAGCTTCAATACGTATCTATAAGAGAGAAACACTCATGTTGCAACTCCAAGTTAAAAGTGCAAGAGAAAAGAGCATACCCGGAAAATGAAACCTGCTGCCTAAATATTCACGCAAACGACTGAAGGAAATGCACTGGAAGCTAACAGCGGGGATTCCAGGCAGGGAGATCACGGGTAATTATTTCCTCCTTGCTGGTTTTTTAATACTTCCCAACTTTCTGTTATAAGCGTGTATCATTTTTATAATTGAAAAAATAAGCACTCTTTAAAAAAAATGAAGTGTAAGCGCCAAGCGCACGGCAGGGTTCATGTCAGTGGGTTGCCGAAGTTTCCTCCCAGCAAAGGCGGCTTGAGGAACAGTCAAAGGCAGAGCTATTCCCGGTGAACCTGGGTTCTCAGGAAAGCAAGCCCCAGGGGGAAGGTGAGAGGGGGCCGTGTTATGGTCTCAGGGAGGCCACTCCTACCCAGACCAGGGCTCTCCGGGTCCTGGAAAGGCCCACCACCCCGGTGCATGGCTGGCACGTGCTGAGGAGCTGCCGTTTTCCACACAGACCAGATTTCTGATCAGGGTACTCCTCACCTCCTCTATGATACAATGTTCTAATACCCCATGGACAGCAAGGAGATCAAGCCAGTTGGTCCTAAAGGAAATCAGTCCTGAGTATTCATTGGAAGGACTGGTGCTGAAGCTGAAACTCCAGCGCTTTGGCCACCTGATGGGAAGAACTGACTCCTTGAAAAGACCCTGATGCTGGGCAAGATTGAAGGCGGGAGGAGAAGGGGACGACAGAGGATGAGATGGTTGGATGGCATCACCAATTCAATGGACATGAGCTTCAGCAAGCTCCAGGAGACAGAGGAGGACAGAGGAGCCTGGCGGGCTGCGTCCACGGGGTCACAAGGAGTTGAACACGGCGGAGCACCTGCACCTCACGCGCGACGCTCCAGCAGGTGGGTGGCGTGTGCTGCCGGTGCACACTCAGGGGATCGCGCAGGCCCCTGAAACGAAGCTCTCGCCCAGCAGGCCCTTCCCCAGACAGCCCGCATCTGTGGCCGTCAGCCCCCGTCCGGCTGGCAGGGAGCCCCCGCCGCCCCCCCGGGTGCTGTGGGAGACCAGAGCAGCCAGAGCAGGGCACACAGGCTCCCGGGACTCGTGAGCGGCGAGACGCAGACACGGCCGAGAAGGGGGTGCAGAAGGACAATGGGGCGCCCCGCAAGGCGCCTTGTCAGGGGGGACGGATGCAGCTTAAAGAGGGGAGGCACAGCTGAGCTGAGACCTAGGGCATTGGAGGACTTGTTCACAGGGAGATGAGAAGACGAAGCGAAAACTCTCCAGCCCGTTCCCCAAAAGGCAGCAGGGACACAGCCGTAATAGGTTCCCCGTGAAGCTGGGACAGGATGAGTTGGAAGGGACTGGAAGGGAAGTTAGACACACAGAGGGTTTCGAGATGTGACTTAGGAACAGTCGCTCGCAGCCCCAGCGAGAGGTGCTCTAAAGACAAAGAAGCACAAGCAAGCCTCAGAGCGTCTTCAGCGATCACGCCCTGTGAGTGCCCACAGTGTGACTCTGACACACGCGGTGAGTCTTCAGCGATCACGCCCTGTGAGCGCCCACAGTGTGGCTCTGACACACGCGGTGAATCTTCAGCGATCACGCCCTGTGAGCGCCCACAGTGTGACTCTGACACACGCGGTGAGTCTTCAGCGATCACGCCCTGTGAGCGCCCACAGTGTGACTCTGACACACGCGGTGAAGAAGAAGCAGCGACACTTATCACCGGGATCCAAGCTTTCTGCTGCTATTGCGGAAGAAATACAAAATCTAACAATTTAAGGAAAAACTCCGTAAGCCTCCAACTAAACAAAAAACACCAATATAACCTCAGCACACTCTTCAGAAGAATAAAGTCTTTCCCAGCAACACCTAGAAAGAACAATGGACCCAGGAGCTACGAGCACCCCAGCACCCAGCTTGCGGTTTTTAAGTGCCTTTCCTGCTAAGAGGCTACCAAGGGTCCACGGAATACAGTTAATTCCAGATATGGGGCAGGAAATACAGAAGATAAGCCCGAAACACCTGTCTTTCCTAGGGCCACGTCAAAAGGACTCGAGAGGACACTGAGAGGGGCTCAGACAAGCAAGAATGAGGCGATCTGATCATCAGGAACCGTAGCTGCGGGGAACTGGAGCTCATCACCCCCAGGTTCAAAGTGGAACTAAAATCAAAAACCTCCTTTGTCGTCTCTGGGGGATCCTTAGAAACTAATTATTATTCTGAAACCTGGTAAATATGAAGGAAAAAATCAGACATCTAAGGAACTCTGCCCTAGAATACTCATAAATCAAAGACAGAAAAATCTTCTTTGGGAAAAAAAAAAAATCCAGCAAATGAAAAGGACAGAATCAGAACTTTGCCGTTTTGCCTCCTTGTCACACGATGGATCTGGACAAAGATCATTGCTGCTCCTGAACCCAGAAGGCCACTGGCCAGTGGAGGACAGAATGGACCAGGCTGACTATCCAAGTCCTCTTGGTCGAAACACCGGCTGACCAGGCATGAAGGTGATGGAAGAGCACAGTGGACTCAGCAAAGCACATGACGTGGGAAACTCTGCAGGGCCAGAGAGCTGATTTCCTCACGAAGCAACTCCAAGGAAAAGATGAAAAGGGCAGGGGAGAATCCATAAATTAAGAGATTTAAGGACCTGTCAACCAAATGCAGCGTGGGAATCTGGGCCCTGAGCTGCATGGGCTGGCCGTGGAAAGCACTTACGAGTCAGTGCGGGGAAAGGTGATGATGCTGGTGGATTAAATGACTGACGCTTGGGACTCACTTTAAAAGAGCTACGGCACCACCTCACACGGTCAGCACGGCCACCAAGTGTCACACGCTGAGGAGGGGGTGGAGAAAGGGCGACCCCCACACTGGTGGTGGGAATGTGGACCGGCGCAGCCACTGTGGAGAACAGTGTGGTTCCTCAAAAGCTAAAAACAGAGCTGCCACGTGCCCGAGGAGCCTCACTCCTGGGCGTGTATCCCGAGAAAAGCATGGCTCACCAGGACGCGCACAGCCAGTGTCCATCACAGCGCCAGTTACAGGACCCAAGACGGGGACGCCAGCTACACGGCCGCCGGCAGAGCAACGGATAAAGACGGGGTGCGCCTATACAGCGGGACACAGCCTCGAGAAAGATGACGCCAGCTGCCGCCACGTGGGTGAGCCTGGAGACTATTTCACCAAGTAAGACAGAGAAAGGCAAACACCGCGTGACGCCGCTCGGATGTGGACCCGAAAGTGTGGCATGAATGGCCCTAACAACGACGCGGAAACAAACTCACAGACTCAGAGACCAGACCCGAGGGTGCCCGGCGGGGAGGGGGAGGATTGGGATTAGCAGGTGCGAAGTCCTGCTACGGGACGGGCAGGGACAGGGAGCTGGGGCACCGCACAGGGAACTGTATCCAATCTCCGGGCAGAAACCGCAGTGGAAACGGAGAGTTTAAAGAATGGATACACGCGCACAACTGAGTCACTTCTCTGTATAGCAGACATTGGCAGAGCATAGTAAGTCCTTCAGTTAAAGCAATAAAGTTAAAGCTATTATTGCAGAATAGAGGAGGACAGGTGAATCAGATAGACATTAATTAATCATCCACGAAGCCAGCCATCGTTTAGTCTCTGTTCGCTTATGTAGGTTCTAAACCTCCCCAGATAGAAGTTTCTAAAACATCTGAAGGTGTTCTAGTCACAGCTCATGGCAAGCGCCCAGGAAGAGCTATTCACACAGCCTATCAAAGGTGGCACGCTTCTGGAAATCTGCTTTGGGTGACTTAAGAAGCAACTTTACAGCGAAGATGAAGTCAGCGGTGCGTGTGAAAAGTGTGAAAAAAATTGTTTTCATAAAATGAGTCAGTAGGAAAATAGAAGCATTTTAAGTTAATATATTGTATAATATGTAATTTTAAATGTGCAACTGCAGTCATAAATAGTATATTAGGCCGCTGATTATTTATTCTATGATTCCTGCCTGAAAGTTTGCATATTCAAAGTAGCAAAAATGAAGCTTCTTACTTCTATCCTTTCATTAGGAAGAGAGGATACTGCCTAATATGTAGGTTGTCTAGATCCCCTGGAGAAGGAGATGGCCATCCCCTCCAGGGTTCTCGCCTGGGAAATCCCACAGACAGAGTAGCCTGGTAGGCTACTGCTGGGCTTGCAAAGAGAAAACAACAAAGTCTGAAAAGCAACCATCCTTCAATAAAAAGAAAAAAAGAGCTGGACACGACGTAGCAACTAAAACGACAAAATTAAATAAAATTAATGCCAACTGGTGACTTAAAAGCAAAATTTATGCCATAAAGTTCAACAATACACTTCCTAGTTTGCTCCTTGTAAAATGTAAGTGTCCAGATTTGCAACTTCAATAATACAAGAAGTGCTGGCACCAAAGATCTGCATTCAACAGTATTTATTCAACCCTCGGTCAGAGGAGATGTGATCCATGCTGGATGACCACGCGTGTCCATGGAGGTGGGCGGGGCACCTGGACCCGCCGCCCGGGGATCCTGCTGAGCGGCAACTCTGCACCCCACCACGTCTGACTTCATCTCATGGAAGTTAAAAGCAGAGGGGAACCTTGGCAATCGTCTATCTCCTCATGTGTCAGAAGGAAGTCTCAAGATGGCAATCCAAGTCAGTGGCAGGACCAGGACGATCTGGGGGTCCCTCGACTCAGATGGAGCTGATCTGAAGGTGGGGCAGACCCCCAGGCATGGGCACCCCAAGGTTGTTAGAAGGTCGGTCCTACTGCATCTGTTTGCAAACAGCTGTTTCCTTGAGCCACCCAAGAGTGCGTGCCCATCCCAGCTGGCTTGTCTTCTCCCCCTAGAACCTTCCAGACATTGTCACGTCCCAAACCTACAGGCCCGTCCAGCAGAATGGTTGAGATCTCAAGGACCGACAGCCAGTGCCAGGCAGGGCACAGGATGAGTGGGGCTCTTCCTGAGTGTCGGTCAGAGCGCAAGCGGCACGGCTACCCGAGCGGGCAAGAATCTCCCAAGGTGAATGATACAACAGAGGAGTGAAGACGATAACTAGAACGCAGGCTATCAGGAGCAGGCAGGCCCCGCTGCACCCCTGCCCACAAAACCTCCGGAGAGTCGGGCAGACAGGTGAAGCCGCCCCCCGCCTGCCCCCTGGGCACGCCCCTGCCCTCAGCCCCTGCGAGGAGCAAGCTCGCCCTGTCTCGGGAGACTGCAGGAAGGGGGCCTGTTGTTTGTTCGCACTCCCGCCAGTGCCGTAGGGGCCCCAGTGAAGCTGCTCCTGGATTTCTTGTCTGGCCTCTGGTCAATGTCTACTGACTGGGGAGGCCAAGAACCCTGGTCATATCAGATCTTACAAAACGAAACAAGCACTTCACCTACGACCTGTAAATATCACGTCTGAGTCTTTGCTCAAGAGAAACGAAAACATGTCCACACAATGCCTTGTGCAAGAAAGTTCACAGCAGCTCCGTCCTTACTCGCCCCAACTGGAAACACCCACGTGTCTCTGAGTCCAGGTGGGTACACACACCTGGACCGCCCCTTGTGCAAGGCGGCACTGCGTGGCAACAACCAGGAGCGGACTACCGATGCACACAGGGTGTGGGTGAGTCATGCACGACGGTCAGAGAACCAGCCCTTGAACAGAAACACACTGTGAGTCCATCTACAAGCTGTTCTGGGACAGGCAAAAGCAAACCGCGGTGGGGAGAGCAGGACACTGCTCGCCTCTGGACTGTGCGGAGAGGGGAAGGAATCTCCGGGGTGACGGTATCTTTTTCTCTACAGAGGTATCAGTTCAGTGCAGTTCAGTCGCTCAGTTGTGTTGAGTCTTTGCGACCCCATGGATTGCGACATGACAGGCCTCCCTGTCCATCAACAACTCCTGGAGTTTACTCAGACTCATGTCCATCGAGTCGGTGATGCCATCCAATCATCTCAACGTCTGTCGCCCTCTTCTCCTCCCGCCTTCAATCTTTCCCAGCATCAGGGTCTTTTCCAATGAGTCAGTTCTTCCCATCAGGTGGCCAAAGTACTGGAGTTTCAGCTTCAGTATCAGTCCTTCCAATGAATATTCAGGACTGATTTCCTTTAGGATGGACTGGTTGGAGCTCCTTTCAGTCTAAGGGACTCTTAAGAGTCTTCAACACCACAGTTCAAAAGCATCAGTTCTTTGGCCCTCAGCTTTCTTTATAGTCCAACTCTCACATCCATACATGACTGCTGGAAAATCCATAGCCTTGACTAGACAGACCTTTGTTGGCAAAGTAACATCTCTGTTTTTTAATATGCTGTCTGGGTTGGTCAAAACCACAGAGGTATAACTGACAGAAAACATCATATTAGTCTCAGGTGTACACCGCGATGACTGATATTTGTATATACTGTGAAATGATCACTGTGATAAGACTGGTTAACATGTGTCATCGCCCAGCTACGGAAGTTTCTTCTTGTGATGAGAGCTTTCAGGATCTACTCTCAACAGCTTTCAGACACACAGTGCAGGGACATCCCTGGAGGTCCAGTGGTTAGGCACCTGCCTTGCAATGCATGGGACACAGGTTCCATCCCTGGTCAGTGAACTTAGAACCCACGTGCCATGGAGCAAGCAAGCCCTTGCGTCCCGGCTACAGCATCTGCGGGCCACAGCGGTCCCACGCAGTGCGGGAGAGACCCTCAGTGCTGCAGCCAAGAGCCGATAGAGCCGAGCACAGGGATGAACATTCGAGTCACGTGTGCAGAGTACGGAGCCATTGCCTGCTGCCGCCACGCTTGCCTTCCATTCCCAGGGCTTACTTGTTCATGACTGAAAGGTGGTGCCTCTTGACTCTCTAGGGGAGGGTATCCTGAAAAGGGCCTGGGTTACCTGGGTCTGCGCACTTGTCAGAAGTGGCACATGAGTCTGAAATTGGAACACGTCATTATAAGTAAGTGTTGCTGTTGATGTTTACTTGCTAAGTTGTGTCTGACTCTTTGCAGCCCCACGGACCGTAACCCATCAGGTTCCTCTGTCCGTGGGGTTTTCCAAGCAAGAATACTAGAGCAGGTTGCCACTGCCTTCTCCAGGGGATCTTCCCCACCCAGGGATCAAACCTGCGTCTGCTGTACCCCAGGCGGATTCTTGACCTCTGAGCCACCAGGAAAGCCCAAGTAAACATTACCTCCAAAGAAAAAGTAACTGAACGTGGAACTCTACTTAGCGATATTTATGCTGAAGCGTTTAGCGGAGAAGCCCGGATGTCTGTGACCCACTTTGAAAGCCACCCTGGTAAACTGGACTTGGTTACAGGAATAGAAAGAGAGACAGATGTGTGAGAAGCAAGCTTCCAGCAATATTACAGGGTCCAGGTGAGAGGTAAATAGGAGTTGGCTGTAACATTCCTCTTTTCTGTAAACCTCTTCATAATGACACACTGGGGGAAGATCTGCCGATAAAACCCGAAGAGGTGTGGGCAGGCATCCCCAGGAACTCGCGCTGGGCCCTGCTGCCCCAGTTCCTGGCCAGGTGTTAATGGCTTGGCCTCCCACCTGCACCCAGTCTGACATGCTTCCCGCCCCCTGGGTCATGCTGCCCCCGTGCAGCCTGGGGCATCTCTCCCTGAAGCCACCTGCCCAGGTCAAGGTGCCTGGCAGCCCTTGGTGACACCTACATCTTACTAAGCCCTCACTCCTGTGAAGACACCTCTCTCTGGGAACATCTGTTTATTCAAGTCACAGCAAAGTCGAGATGTACGTTAACAGACATCGCTGATACTAGGTGCCAGACAGTGGGGTGCGGAGGACATTAAGAAAGGGTCTTTAGAGATGCCTTAGGGGCCGGACGGGAGGTTCTGGAGGGCTGGGGAGGGGTAAGGAGGGAGAGCAGAGCTGGATCCTGATCTCATCTCTTACAGCTGCTGAGAGGCTTGAGTTCTGTTCTCAAAGCTGCAGAGCTCTCTAAGCCCTCCTGAAGAGCTGGGTGTAAGTCCTACCACATTTCAAACATTTTACCAAAATGCCCAAAGATTTTGAAATTTAAAAAACGATGCGTGAAACACCTAAAACAGGCAAAGCAACAGTCAGAAAATAGATGAGAAAGTGGCAGGAGCTGGGGTGCCGGGGGCGCGCTGGGCGGGGGCGCGCTGGGCGGGGGGCGCGCTGGCCAACGGGTACGAGGTTTCCTACGAGGTGATACAAATGTTCTGAAATACATAGATGATGGCAGTGACTGCGCAGGTGCGCGAATAGAAAACCATTGAACTGCGTAATTTACACGGGTGGATTATAGGGCATGTGAATCACATCTCCATAAGGCTATTACTAAAAAAAACTCCAATATAAATTTTGGTCAATTTATGAAGTAAAAGATAGGGAAAGATAGATCCAACTGAATGGAGAGTTCCAGAGACTAGCAAGGAGAGATAAGAAAGCCTTAAATGGACGATGCAAAGAAGGAGAGGAAAACAGCAGAACAGGAAAGACTAGAGAGCCTGTCAAGAAAACTGGAGTTATCACGGGAACCTTTCGTGCAAGGACGGCCGTGACGAAGGACAGGAACAGTGTGGGCCTACAGAAGCGGAGGAGACCAAGAAGAGACGGCAGGAATGCACGGAACAACTGTGCAAAGGTCTAGTGACCCGAATAACCACGGCGGTGCGGCCACTCACCCAGAGCCACACTTCCGGGAGTGTGACGGCAAGGGCGTTAGGAAGTGTTGCTGTGAGCAAAGCTAGTGGAGGTGACGGAATTCCACCTGAGCTATCTAAAATCCTAAAAGACGAGGCTGTTAAAGGGCTCCACTCAGTGTGGCAGCAAATTTGGAAAACTCAGCAGTGGCCACAGGACTGGAAAAGGTCAGTTTTCATTCCAATCCCAAAGAATGTTGAAACTACCGCACAATTGTGTTCATTTCACATGCTAGCAAGATAATGCTCAAAATCCTTCAAACCAGGGTTCAGCAGTACATGAACCAAGAACTTCCAGATGTACAAGCTGGGTTTAGAAAAGGCAGAGGAACCAGAGATCAAATTGCCAGCACCTATCGGATCATAGAGAAATCAAGGGAATTCCAGAAAAACATCTGCTTCTGCTCCACTGACTACACCAACGCGTTTCACTGTGTGGATCACAGTCACCAGCTGGGACCTTCTCAACGAGGTGGGAACACCAGACCACCTGACCCGCCTCCTGAGAAACGTGTACTCAGGTCAAGAAGCAGCAGTTAGCACCAGACGTGGAACAGCTGGTTCAGAATTGGGAAAGGAGTACGTCAAGGCTGTATATTGTCACCCTGCTTATTTAACTCATATGCAGAGTACATCATGTGAAACGCTGGGCTGGATGAATCACAGGCTGGAATCAAGGTTGCCGGGAGAAAGAGCAACAACCTCAGATATGCAGATGACACCACTCTAATGGCAGAAGGTGAAGAGGAACTAAAGAGCCTCTTGATGAGGGTGAGAGAGGAGAGTGAAAAGCTGGATTAAACCTCAACATTCAGAAAACTAAGGTCATGGCATCTGGTCCTATCACTTCATGGCAAATAGAAGGGGGAAAGGTGGAGACAGTGACAGATTTTATTTTCTTGGGCTCCAAAATGACTGTGAACGGTGACTGCAGCAATGAAAATGAAAGACATTTGCTCCCTGGAAGGAAAGCTATGACCAACCTAGACAGCATATTAAAAAGCAGAGACATCACTTTGCTGACAAAGGCCCTTGTTGTCAAAGCCTTGGTTTTTCCAGTCGTCATGTACAGTTGTGAGATCTGGATCTTAAATATGGCTGAGCACTGAAGAATTGATGCTTTTGAGCTGTGGTGTTGGAGAAGACTCTTGAGAGTCCCTTGGACTGTAAGGAGATCCAACCAGACCATCCTAAAAGAGATCAGTCCTGAATATTCACTGGAAAATCTGATGCGAAGAGCCACCTCATTGGAAAGACCGTAAAGCCGGGAAAGACTGTGGGCAGGAGGAGAAGGGGACGACAGAGGATGAGATGCTTGGATAGCATTCCTGACTCAATGCACTTGAGTGTGAGCAAACTCTGGGAGATAGTGGAGGACCGGGGGGCCTGGCGTGCTGCAGTCCATGGGGTCCCCAGGAGCCGGACACGACTCAGTGACGGAACGGCAACAGCAGGGAGGTGCAAAATGGTGATTCAAAAATTCATCTGGGAGAGCTTTTGGAGATGAAAATTACTTTATGTTGAAAATCATTTTTTACTTTTTTAAAAATTTAAGAGTTGCAAATGCACGCTATGCTTGCTTTAAAGGGAAGCATACTAACTGCAAACCCCACCCCGTTCACACAGTTCCCAGCAGTGAAGGATGTGGGGCAGGAGACGGTAGGGTTCAGAGCCAGAGAGCATCTGTGCCCGCATCTGTGCCCGCAGTGAGTGTGAGACTCAAGTCAAGACCCCTCACCCTCCGGTGGTCTCTATCTCATCAGTGAGCAGGCACACAAGTGTGTGCGGTTGTAACTCAGAGCTAAGTCAACTTGGTCTCAGTGTAACGATGGGGTAGTTTAGCACAGAACCACACCCTAACACGGCTAAGGGGGCTGTAGGGATCTCTTGGCCCAAAACCCCTCACTCCATCATGAGAGCCGACAAAACCAAACTATGCTAAGTGAGTTGGCGTCACACGGCTATTACCAGTAGAGAGCAAGGCTGAGGCTACAAAACAAAGCTAGAGGAAGTTAGGGAATTCCAGCTGAGCTGCTTCAGATCCTAAAAGACGATGCTGTTAAAGTGCTGCACCCAACGTGCCAGCAAATTTGGAAAACTCAGCAGCGGCCACAGGACTGGGAAAGGTCAGTTTTCATTCCAGTCCCAAAGAAGGGCAATGCCAAAGAATGTTCAAACTACCTCACAATTGTGCTCATTTCACACGCCCACAAGGTTATGCTCAAAAGCCTTCAAGCTAGGCTTCAGCGGTTCATGAACCGAGAACAACAAAGGCTGAGACTCGGAGCTCCGTTCTACACATACACTCAACTGTCACACGCCCTTCACCACTGTCTCTCTTTTTTCTTAATCCATAGTATTTTACTTTTCTTGAGAGAAGGTATAAATAAGAATTAAAGTTACAATGTTAACCATTTCTATTATTTTAAAGGTTTTGTAGGAAAAATGTTTGAGGAAAAATAACTCAAAGTGGTTAAAACTCAAGGTCTACGGGAGATTCTGTCATGTACATTTCACATGGGTCTCTGAGGACAGAACTTCCTAGGGGTTTACGGAGTTTGCAAATATCACCTATTTCATTAATGAGTATCAAAATATCCTTCCAAAAAGCAAGTTCCACCAAACGAGAAGAAAATCTTTAAAACAGGATGGTCTCTCTGAATGCCCAGCCATTGACAAAGCAAGGAAGAGTGGACATTCTAAGCTCTGCTTCAGAGACCGAGTCTGTGTTAACCCACATCCCCTACAACCCCAAGAGGGTCCCTGCTCGGGCGAAGATCTCGGGCTGTTGGCTGAACCCACAAAGCAATCCGCTCGAGATGTCTTGATGTTATACCCACAGGGAACTGTGTGGCTTCACGCGAGTCTGTCCTTTCTGGTCTTTCAACTTAATCCTTTTTTCTCTCCTGGGGATGGAAATATTTGCCTTGACAGCTGGGTCTTTCCAGTGGGAGGTGCTCATGGACCCACATACTCAAGACGCTCCCAGACTCCATGGGGACGGAAGGGGTGGGGGTGGGGCAGAATCTCCATTTACCCCCTGCTGTCTGGGCACCAAGAGCTCACCGCTTATGACCCTCCTAAGGCACCCCTCCCAGTCTCAGTTGAAAACTGGTTTCCTTTCTTAAAGTCCCTCTATTAAAACATACAGATCGCCCTTTTCCTTGAGTGCTGACTGACTCTGCCATCTTACTTAAAGATGTAACCTTTCCCTGCCTTCTCAAATGAATTTCATGACGTGTATCCTTGACCTGATGTCCAGAGTTCAGGACGGTGCTGTAACGGTGAGGTCCTTGGGGCCCATTTTGAAGGGCACGGGCCCCTGCCAGCCCTGCTCCACAGGATCGCTTTGTCACGATGGGAGGGGGAAAAAGATTGTTCATGGGCTGTAAACGGGCTTTCCTTACGGCTTACCTGGTAAAGAGGCCGCCTGCAATGGAGGAGACCCGGGTTTGATCCCTGGGTGGGAAAGACCCCCTGGAGAAAGGCATGGCACCCACTCCAGCATTCTTGCCTGGAGAGTCCCATGGATGGGGGGCCTGGAAGGTTACGGTCCGTGGGGTCACGGAGCTGGACTAACACTTGTAGTTTGCTGAGCTGTCATGTGGCGTTAGAAAGCACCAGAGGCCGCCCCCTGCAGAGGGGAACTGAAGAGGAGGGCCGGGGGGCGGGGCACTGCGGAGGCAGGGGGACGGAGGCGCCTCCAGAGGGCGAAGCCTTAGCTCACAAGGAGCCCTGAGAGCTTTGCTGGCCTCCCCAGTGCAGGGAGCTGGAGCCCCGCGTGGGCTGCACGGCCTCCAGGTGGGGTGGGGCCTCCCCCCTGTAGGCACAGCTCCTGGCAGGAAGGGCGGGCAGGCCCCAGCGGAGGTCCTCGGCGGAGAGGCAGGGCACCGGGAGACGCTGGCAGGACGGGGCTCAGCCGAGGGCAGGGCTGCCGGGGACACCGCCTTCCTGCCACGGCGCCTGGGGGCTGCGGGGGCTGCAGCCAGCACAGGGAGCTGACCCCTGCAGGGGGCCTCCTCGCTCACACTGAGCGGCCTCCACGGGGGCCGGGGCCGGGGCGACACTGGGGGCAGAGGCCGCAGCGGAGGACCCGGCGCTGAGCAGGACTGTGCTCCCTTAATAAACGCATACGGTGCACAAGAGTGAGGCCAGCAGCAAGTCTGGCCTCCCCGGTGGCTCAGTGGTAAAGAACCTGCCGGCCAGGGCAGGAGACCCGGCTTCGATCCCTGGAGGAGGGAATGGCACCCACTCCAGTGTTCTCGCCTAGAGAATCCATGGCGGGTCACAGTCCGTGGGGCCCCAAAGAGTTGGACACGACCAAGAGATGAAATGACCACAGCCGCCACCAAGCACCGCAAAGCCCGAGAGGAATCTGAAGCAGGTGAGCAACCCCATCACGGCATCCGGTCCCATCACGTCACGAGAAACAGATGGGGAGACAGTGGGAACAGTGTCGGACTTTATTTTTTGGGCTCCAAAATCACTGCAGGTGGTGACTACGGCCATGAAATTAAAAGACGCTTACTCCTTGGAAGAAAAGTTATGACCAACCTAGATAGTATATTCAAAAGCAGAGACATTACTTTGCCGACTAAGGTGCGTCTAGTCAAGGCTGTGGTTTTTCCTGTGGTCATGTATGGATGTGAGAGTTGGACTGTGAAGAAGGCTGAGCGCTGAAGAATTGATGCGTTTGGACTGTGGTGTTGGAGAAGACTCTTGAGAGTCCCTTGGACTGCAAGGAGATCCAACCAGTCCATTCTGAAGGAGATCAGCCCTGGGATTTCTTTGGAAGGAATGATGCTAAAGCTGAAACTCCAGTACTTTGGCCACCTCATCTGAAGAGCTGACTCATTGGAAAAGACTCTGATGCTGGGAGGGATTGGGGGCAGGAGGAGAAGGGGACGGCCGAGGATGAGATGGCTGGATGGCATCACGGACACGATGGACGTGAGTCTGAGTGAACTCCGGGAGATGGTGATGGACAGGGAGGCCTGGTGTGCTGCGATTCATGGGGTCGCAGAGTCGGACACGACTGAGCGACTGAACTGAACTGAACTAAAGCAATCCCCAAAGCGCCAGAGATGACTCAGCACTCCAGAGGAAAAACAAACACCTCAAACTTACTTTAGTTTCTCTTAAACTAAGTATTTTAATGTAAAATTAATGTATTAATGAAAATAAATTAATGCCTTTATTCAGCTGTGCGGGCTCTTGGCTGTGGCATGTGGGATCCAGCTCCCTGACCAGGGATCGAACCTGGGCCCCGGTGCCTTGGGAGCGCGAGTTTTAGCCTCTGGACCGCCAAGTGGTCCAGTGAAGTCGCTCAGTCGTGTCTGACTTTGTGACCCTGTGGACTGTAGCCCACCAGGCTCCTCCATCCATGGGATTCTCCAGACAAGAACACTGGGGTGGGCTGCCACTTCCTTCTCCAGGGGATCTTCCAGACGCAGGGATGGAGCCCAGGTCTCCCGCATTGGAGGCAGACGCTTTACCGTCTGAGCCACCAAATGACCACCAAGGAAGTCCCTAAATTAATTTTTAAATTAATTTTAACCTTTAATTTAGTTTTAATTTTTTATTTTAAAAATCTGTACTGGCACAATTCACAAATCAAAGGAAGACAGAGACACCGCATTCAGAAGCCTCACTCCCACTTTGCCCCTCAGCCTCACTCCTCCCCGCCCGCCAGGTGACCACGCCAGTTAGTTTCTTGTGAAACTGCAAGCAGCTATGAAGAAATCTCCGTATTTCCCTCCCTGGCTTGCACGAGCGTGGCGGGCTGTGTGTGTGAGCTCACCTGGCCTGCTGCAAAAGAGCTCCGTGCGCTGGGCGGTCCTGGAGGCTGCAGGTGTGGCATCAGGGTGCCAGCAGAATCGGCCCCATCTGAGGCCAGGCTGGACTCCGCTCCGGGAGCCACCCCTCTGCCAGCAGACAGCCCAGCGCCCGGCACATCTGGCCGCGTCCACGTGTCCGCCCTCTCTAAGGCGCCGGTCATCCTGGGTTAGGGCCCCCTGATGCCCTCATTGTCACTTGGCTACCTCTGTTTAAATTGTTTATTACTCTATTTTTGGTCATGTCAACATGCAAATTTAGGGAGACAAAATTTAACCCATAACACTGTAATACTGTTCTGCTTGCTCTTTTTTTTTTCAGTCATATGACCCTAGAGATCTTCATATATCGAAACAGAGATAATTTTCTTGCTGGACATCATTTTTTTGTAGCTACCAAATTGCCATATAAACATGAGGCTGTTTATGGACTATATCCATTTCTGGTGAAATAATATATATTTTTCTTTCAGTAATACACTGTTTTAATTTCTCTACTGAAATTAATTAATATTATTAATTAAATTAATACAAATGTTCTCTGTTGAAAAACTAACGTTTTAACATTCGATCGGTCAAAGCTCTCTGAACCACTGCCTTTTCCAAGTTGTATTGTCCATTTCTGTATTTCTTTAAAAAATTATTATTTTATTTAAGCTAAAAGCAAAAAACTAAAAATTAAATAGGAAATATGGAAAATCTTATAAAAGGAAGTCTAAATAAACTACCCAAAATGCTACCAAGCAGGAAAGAAAATAATGTTAAATATGGGATGAATATCATTTCAAACATATGTCTAAAGCTGTATGTATACAAATCAAAGGATTTTGTTGAAATTTCAACCGTGAGAGAAGAATGAAAACTTGTGTGAAACTGAAAAAATCGCTGAACTTCAGGATAAAAAGGGCTTTTAAAAATAAGATGTCCCTAAAATATTTCTCTTGAGGTTATAAAACAATTAGAAACTTGACTATATTATACGATTGTATCTACATGTCTCCGTTTCAGATGGAAGCTGCGGACTCCTTGCTATGCAGGAGACTTCATTCTTAAATCTCTTTCCCCACTAGCACTTTGTATTTTAATTTTTATTTTGTCAAGTGTTATAACACATTTAGTTCCACAAATATTTCTCCAGTTGTGTAGTTTTAATCTTTGTTTATATGAATTTAGCACATAACACTGACCTTTATTTTTAAACTGCATAACAATTTTCATAACATTTCCATCTCATCATCGGTTCTATTTCCGGTCATTCTTTTTGCGTTTTTTTACGAGAAGCGCCATACACAGTCTTTCTTGCGTCCTTCCGTGATGGTGTCCGGCTTCCTGTCTCCTTTCTTGGCTGGTGGCAAGTATCCGGGCTCCCACTTCCTTCCCCCCAAACACTGCTAATATTGCCCCTCCCCGCAGTGTCCGTGCTGGCGGCTTAGTCACTAAGCTGTGTCCGCTTTTCCAACCCGTGGACAAGTAGCCCGCCAGGCTCCTCTGTCCATGGGATTCTGCTGGCAAGAAGACTGGAGTGGGTTCCCATTCCCTTCTCCAGGGGATCTTCCCAACCGAGGAACTGAACCCAGGTCTCCTGCATTGCCGGGAGACGCTTCACCAACTGAGCTACGAGGGAGGCCCCGGCCCCCCAACACACAGAGAGTGTTCACCGGTCACGAATGCTGCTGGCCTCCTCCCTGATAAATGACTGGTTTATCCACCTAGATGCTGGAAGGATTACGTGTTCCGTCTTAAGTTTCAATAATGTCACAAGGTCTAAGGTATTTAATCAAACGCACCGCCTTTACTCAAACGCACCCCCTCGGTTCCGAAAGGAAAACCCACACTGGAGAAAAGCCTTACCAGTGCAGTGAACGTGGGGAACCTCTTCCTGCTGGCTCCGGCCGCCAGTATCCACAGAGTTCACAGTGGAGCAAGGCCTTAGGAGTGCAGTGAAGGCAGGAAGTCTTTTATTAATAAATCCAGTCTTTTTGATCATCAGAGAATTCACACTGGAGCAAGGCCTCTTGAGTGCAGTGAATGTGGGAAGTCTTTTAATGGCAGATCAGGTCTCTTTGGTCATCAGAGAGCTCACTCTGGAGAAAGGGCCTTATGAGTGCAGCTGAGGAGGACAGCGCTGGGGTTGGTGGAGCCTGGGGCGCTAACAGCGTGGAGGACACGGGGCAGTCACCAGGCAGCAGGTGGACCATTTCTAGGGAGGAATTTGAGGCACCAGGAGGGTGGGTCTTCTTATTATCATCTCCCAGCAATGGACAGGTATTTGGGATTCAGGGTCAGCTTGCCTATTTCAGGACAAGGGGAGTCTGGTCACTGTAATCCTCTTTCTCTTCCAAGCCAGCTTTGGGGACTCAAAGGACACCTAGCCCACCCTCTGTCCCTGCCCTCCCCGCCCCTCCTCCAGAGCCCTGCTCATACACTGCACCCCACGCTCAGTGGTCACGACGATGCATTGGGAAGCAACGCTGATGGCTTTCCTGTGAATGAGCCCACCGTCTCCCTGGTAACGCTCTGTCATCTCCACGCCGAGCACCGCACGGGGTTCAGGGCAGCCAGGAGTGGAGAGGAGACTTGTATGATGCTGTGTGACGTCACTTAGGTGCAGCTGACAGGCGACATGCACGTGCAGAATGGAAACAAACTCAGCTTGAGGGGCCTCGCTGGAGGCTCGCTGACGGAGGACCTGCCAGCGCAGATGCGGGTACGACCCCGGGCCGGGAAGACCCCCGGAGGAGGAAGCGCCAACCCACTCCAGTGCTCTTGCCTGGAGAAGCCCACGGACAGGGGAGCCAGGTGGGCTGCAAACCGTGGGGTCACAGAGAGACGGACACGACTTAGCCACAGAGGGGGCATTGACTGTCCGGATAAATTTCCCCCAAAACACTGCGTGCTCCTATGAGCCAGAGATGTCACGGTTTCTCCATTACAGGGCCCCCGACTCTTGTACTCAGTACTCATGACCATGCTTTCTGTCCAGAGTCTTGGGTTCTGGTTTTGAGCTACTCCACTTATCCTTGTCTTGGTTCATTCCGTCATGCCTTCAAACCCATCACCCCAGCTGCTACCGCCGCTTCGTATTTTCCTTCTGAAATTACTGTTATCTCAAGCTCCACGTTCTAGACCAGGAATTGGATGTCTTGCTCTCTCCAGACTAGGTGCTGGGCCTCGTCTCTCGTCTGTTCTATCGCCTCAGCACCGAGCGGGTTTTACTGAGTTCCTATCCTCTCTAGACGCTCCAGATCACGAAGCACGCCTGGACGTTTTCTTCGGTTCCGGAGACTACGTCTTCCTCCAGGCTGGGTTCTTTGATGTTCTGCGCAGCATTTTCCGGATTTTGCTTTATAGACTTGCGTACCTGCGCGCCACTTCCTCCGTCTTGCACGTTCTCATGACGGCGCCCGTCTGCCCGGAGCTCCTATTTGCTCCGCTACTGTGCGCATGAGTCCTCCTTGATAGTCCTCCCAGGACTCAGTTCACGTTACGTTTTGTGTGACTTGAGGGCACGTGGTGTGGATGGGGTGAGTGTAGAGTCAGCTGGAGCTGTTAGCAGCCCTTGTCAGGGCGCTGGCGCTCTCCTGAGCATTCATCTGGGGTCTCGATTCTGAAACACCCTCCCTCCCTCCTGGGGGCTCTGAGCTGTCTCTCTGAGGCGCTGGCCTCTCTGTAGCCTGGGCTGATGCGTAACATTTCCCGCTTGTAAGCTTTCCATCCTCTGCTCCCCGGGGCTTCCTAGCTACCACTCCATCCATTTTCCTTCCAATTGGAGGTTGTTTGTGAAATTTTCTATGCTTCTTTCTGTGGGAGGAGGTGAAGCGGAGGATATTCATCAGTTTCAAGTACCTCTAGGGGATTTCAGTAAAACATTTTACTGAACCATTTGACACATCAGAATCAAGCGTAGATTGATGAGAAGAAAGACTCCACACGGGGAGGTGGGGACTGCAGCCAGCTAAGGACAAGACGACAAAATCCTGCAAGGGGAAAGGAGAGAGCCTGGCTATACGGCCAGATACTGGATACAAAATGTAAAACGACGGCCCATAAAAGACCCACCGGAGTCTGTTTCTCATCTGATGTGCCGGGTTGCGACATGAACTGCTTACTCTAAGGCTTCAAAATCCCGGTCAGACAGGTTGGCACGCAGCCCTAAATCAGTGGTACTCACAAGAATGACAATGTTCTGCTGGCGTTATGAAAGGGAACGTCACTTAGTCGTGTCCAACCCTTTGCGACCCTGTGGACTATTCAGTCCATGGAATTCTCCAGGCCAGAATACTGGAGTGGGGAGCTGTCCCCTTCTCCAGGAGATCTTCCCAAGCCAGGGATCGGACCCAGGTCTCCCACATTGCAAGGGGATCCTTTACCGGCTGAGCCACAAGGGAAGCCCAAGAACGCTGGAGTGGGGACCCTATCCCTTCTCCAGCGGATCTTCCCGACCCAGGAATTGAACTGGGGTCTCCTGCATAGCAGGCGGATTCTTTACCAACTGGGATATCAGGGAAGCTGTGGTGTTCTGGGGAGTGTCCAAGAAAAAGAAACCAGCAGTGAAAAAAAGGAAGCGAAGTCTAGGACACAGATCAAAAAATCGGTGGACGTCTTAAAGGCAGGAATGATCAAGAGAATTAGTGCCCCCATTAAAGCAGGAAAAGGTCGGCTGGGGAGAGCAGGTTTCCAGTTTTCTTGCCAGCCACAGGAAGACGGGGCGACGTTCACTGGGCACACAGTACCGACAGCTGTATTGGCTGTACAGACAGAGTCAGCTGTCAGCTGTACTGACAGAGAGCCACAAACGCTCAGCAACAGAAGTTACAGGCTTTCCTTGAAACAGTGCGTCACACCCATGCTTCCTTTGTCTTGATATGTGGAATTGTTACTATCGGGGCTTGCTAAATTATTCATGTGGAGTCTACATCAGAAGCCTTCTAAAGACCTTTCATATGTAAATATTAGATGAAACTATTATTCATTGGGGATGTTTGCATTTTTTAAGTGAGGTAAAATTTACATACAGTGAACTGCACAGATCTCAGAACGCAATTCAATGCATGTCAAAAAATGTCTCCACCCACGTAGCCAACATTCGAGATACAGAACCTCTCTAGAAGCCCCAGAAAGTTCCCTTGTGCCCTCTTCTGCTCCTCTCCCCCATTCCGAGCACTGCTGCTCTGAGTTTTACTGTAGATTATTTGCCTGGTTTGGAACCTCCCGTGAAAGGGACCGTTCGGCGCAGGCCCTTCTGCACCTGGCTGCCTCGGCTCATCACTTCCCGAGCTGTTCTGGCACCACCAGTCTGTGCCTTTTCGTTGCTGATCAGTGTTCTCCCGCGCGGATACGCTGCAGGCTGTCTATTCTCTTACTGCTAGACATCTATACTATTTCCAGGTTTGAACCATTCTTTTCTGTGTCTTCTTGTGAACAAACATTTTTGTTTCACTTGGGTAGAGCTCAGAGGTGGAGTTTCTGGCAGGTGTGTACTCACCTTCGTAGGAAAACGCCAGTTTTCCACCGTGCCTGTGCGCCGCGCACTCCCGCCAGTGACGGGGCGTGTTCAGGCTGCTCCTCGCCTCTGCCGACGCTTAGCGCTGTCCTAATATTCGCCGTTCTGTTGGGAACCAACAGGGCCTCATTTGGTTTGAACAGCAGTTATCGGATGATGAAGATGTGAGAATCTCTTCACGTGCTTGTTGGCTATTTGAATTCTTCTTTTTGAAGTATCTGCCAGCAACATTTGAAGAAAAATCAACTGACTATGTCCCGGTCTATTTCTGGATCCCCTGTTCTCTTCCAGTGGCCCACTGGTCCATGCTTATGGCCGTGGAATGGTGTCTTTTGATCTCCTTAGCTCTGTGGTAAGCTATGAAATCATCCTGCATGAGTCCTCAGCTTTGCTGAGTTTTTTCAAGATTGTTTTGACTCCTCTATAATCTCTGTACTTCATAAGAGCTTAAGAATTTATCAATTTTTGCCAAGGGTCTGCTGTACTTTTGATTAGAATCACATTAAATCTGTAGATTAACTGGGGGGAGATTTTACATTTTAGCTAAATCAAGTCTTCCTGTTTCTAAGTTGGGTATATTTCTCCATTTAGATCTTTAATTTCTCCTTGCAATGTTCTATGTGCAAATACATTTCCCATACATACGACATGTGAATGCTTTTATGCAAATAGTCAAGAAAACTATATTTGCATGATTGCTAAACACTTCTGGCGTTCTCAACGAACTGATAAAAGCCCTGTCGCCGAATGGGAAGAACACATAGTAAGCACTGTGTGGATAAGAGCAACTGGACACTCGGGAGCTCCCAGTTCTATAAAATCGGTGATTTGATTTTGAAGCACCCCACTCCAGTACTCTTGCCTGGAAAATCCCATGGATGGAGGAGCCTGGAGGGCTGCAGTCCATGGGGTTGCTGAGGGTTGGATACAACTGAGCGACTTCACTTTCACTTTTCACTTTCATGCATTGGAGAAGGACATGGCAACCCATTCCAGTGTTCTTGCCTGGAGAATCCCAGGGACAGGGGAGCCTGGTGGGCTGCCGCCTATGGGGTCGCACAGAGTCGGATGCGACTGAAGCGACTTAGCAGCAGCAGCAGCAGCAACTCTTCCAGTTTCCTAGGTGGTACAGTGGGAAAGAGCCCGCCTGCCAGTGCAGCAGACTCAAGAGACCCGGCTTCGATCCCTGGGTGGGAAGATCCCCTGGGGAAGGCACTGGCAACCCACATCCGTCTTCTTGCCGGGAGAACCCCACAGACAGAGGAGCCTGGTGGGCGACAATCCAGGGGGTTGCAAAGAGCTGGACATGACTGCGCACACCTCCATCACACGGCAACTTTCAGGGGAAAACAGGATGATGCTGGAGACAAGAGTCTAGTCTGCCCGCCGTCCTGGGGGGAGCACGCTGTCCACCCCCACGCTCCATGACTTGTTCCGACACTCGTGGCCCGCTCTGCTCGGGAGCCTCTCCTTTCTGTCCATCAGAGGGGTGCCCTGCCCCCAACTGGCCACTACCCTGGAGCCAGGTGCAGCTCACCTCCTCGCTGGACCACTGTAATAACATCCTAACATCCTGGTAACATCCTGGTAACACCCAGGTCTTCAGCTGCCAGTTCAACCCACATGCTGGACTCCAAAATTACTTTTAAAAGCATACAGTTGTGTGTGTAATATATACTTGTTATTTCTGCTAAACAAAAGGTTTCTTACACATCGCTTTTCTTTCATATGGTATGGCAGAATATAATCTCCATATATCCATGGCAGTTCTGTTGAGTTAGAGGTTATTAATTTCCCAGTACATAAAAGAATATGCTTTGAATAGTTTGCTTGAGACATCTGAATCACCACTCATTTTTCTCAGCTACAAAATGATCGAATTTGAAAGAAAATATGGCAGGAAGACAGAATACACCTCCTGCCTCCGTGAAGAACATTAACTTCCCACCAGACCAAGCCTCTAGACTGCAGAAGAAGCCGACAGCAAATTGAGTCTCCCTGATGGATGATCTGAGTCGAATCTTCCTGCCTGTGACATAAATCCTGATTTAAAATGTAATTAGCAACGATGTAAATAAAATCCACGCTTCCTGGAAGCCATGTTGGCAAAGACGAATAGTTGGCCATCGTGTCAACGACCCCGAGAGAAGGTTCCAATATGATTTACCAAGTATAAGTCAGCCAGAGGAAATCTCTCCTGGATAGAAGTACAGCTTTGTGCCTCCAAGGGGTTCATCCACTTTACTTCCAACCAGTTCTACAAACCTGACAAAATCATGTCAAGGGGGAAAAAAAGCAAAACAAAAGGCGTGGTGTGCTGCCGCGTCTCTGCTCGCCAAATTGGAAGGAGAAAGCGAGCCGTTGTGCGGCTGCACCGCCCGGCGCGTTCCGGCAGTTCCAACGGACAGAACAGCGTCCATCACGCTCTGCACTGCAATTGCTCCTTGCCGCCCTCTCCCAGCTCATCATAACATCATTACGCTCCATTTTTCTCCCAGCCAGGGGCATCTACTTTCTCTCATCCAGGACAACAGCTTCAGGGCCTGGCCTTGATGCCTCCTCAAAACGGTGAAATGTGTTTCTTTCTGTTTCAGGCTTGGCGATCCCCATTTTCACACTCCTGCTTGACAGATTTTCCTGCTGCCAAAAAAACAAATGCATTCAGCCCCGAAACTTCCATGGGGCTGAGGGCACTCAGCACTCGTCTGTACTGTAATTTCCCCCCGAGCCAAGTTGTTCTGGGACTGTGCTGAGGAGAGGCACTGCTTTTATTCTTTTTATAGCCTCATAATTGCCCAAGGAGGGCTGCCTTTGTGTCCAACCCATCGGAACATTTTTAGTCCTCTTTCTATTTGTGCCTGCTCATGTACACACGCGTCAACGTTTTCTGGGCCAAAATCTTGTCAATAAAAACGCTCTGCTTTCATGGTGAACATTCTAAGATCTCATGTGAATAGTAGACTAGCTAATGGCTGTTCTGAGCATTACTCAGGGACAGACCAGGTTCTCAGGGCTTTTGGTAAAAAAAAAAACAAACAAAAAGGCTGACCTCATCTTCATGCTAGTCACAAGGTGGAACCACTGGGATCCCCCCTTTCCAGAACAGGGTGAGGAGGTCAGAGGGCTTGAGAAAGTTGCTGCCGCAGACGTGGCGGAGCCGGAGCTACGTTCAGGCCACCAGAGCCCAGGTCCCTGCCTTGCCCTCCAGCCTCCCACGGGGTCACCACCAGCTCCCAGCACCCAGGGGGCTCAGATCCTGCTTCCAGGAGGCAGTGTGGGCTCCTGGCTCACAAAGTGACGATGGACGTTAGGAGCCTGATGCACAGTCGGGACTGGCCGCGTCTCACACACGGGGGGCCTCATTGAAACCTCTCTTCCTGACCATATAGACTTTTAAACTGCTATGGCCTTGATCAGAGACCATGTGTGTATCTGAGCATCAGCAGTTCTCCATCCCCAAGGTTCAAGTGGACACGAAACCCAGAGGCTTGCAGGCCGCTGGTCAAAGGAGGCCGCGTAAGAGGCCTGACCACGCTGGAGAGGCACTCGTGGGAAGACGACAGGCGGAGGTGGAGATGACCACAGGCCCGGCTGTTCAACCGTCCACGTGCTGGACACGTGACAAGTAAGACTTTCAGGCAGCCCAGCCAGTCACCTTCCGCCTGCGACCTGATGAGAGACCCCAAGCAAGGACTGCCCAGCTGCCTCAGTCAAAGCCCAGACTCATGGGCACAACGGACGGGGGCTCCATTTCAGACTGGTCTGTCACCACGTGAAACAGCGTCAGCGGACAGTGGGGGGACATCCTGGTGGCTCACGTCTGTACCAGATGTTCGCAGGCAGACCCACCATCTCACGAGCTTGCTGCCTCTCCAGCGCACGCTGGCACCTGTCGGACTTGCATCCCTCCGGCCAGGTCTTACATGAGGACTGCCGTGATGATTGAAGTTTTACGTGCCACCTGGGGCCTGAGACAAGTCTGTCCCCAAACAAGAGCTACATGGACCCAACTGAGAGGCAGATAAAGCAGGCTCCCTGTCTTGGCCAGGCGACGGGCAGCACAACCCGTGTGTGAGGGTGAGTCGTGGGCCGTGGGCAGTGGCTTCTGCAGGGACACGGGCCTGTCTGGGGGTGCCAGCCCCTGGGGGCCTGGAGGGAAGCAGGGACCACACGGGACCCGTGTCCCCATCAAGGTCACCAAGGTCTCGTGGGAGCTGAACCCGTCCCTTGCTGCTCATACGTTCATGGTTTTCTCTTCTGTCCTCGATATTTAATGAGTCTTTTTGAAAACTCCAGCCTACTTTTGGATATGCTGCAAGAAATCAGAGGTGGGCACAGCTTTGAAAGGGGAGTGCTGGGCTGCTGCGGGGATGGGCAGCTGCCCCCGTGTCCACTGCAGCACTGGTCACAGGAGCCAAGGTGTAGAAACGAGCTCCATCCACAGACCACTGGAAACGAGATGTAGTCTATACTGCAGACTGTGTGTGTGTCCAACCCAGCCGCAAACAGCAACAGGGCTCTGACCCCTACGACGGCGCGGATGACACAGAAGACAGTGTGCTTAAGCGGTAAGCCCGACGCAGGGGACAAATGCTGCAGGTTCCATTCACACGGACAGCACAGAACAGGCGACCCACGGAGGCTGGGGGCGGGGGGTAAGTCAGTGTCTGATGGAACCAGACACCGTCCGGGAAGATGAGAAAGTTCTGGAAAAGATGGAGGTGATGACTAGACAACGCTGTGAACGTACGTGCTGCCACTGAACCGGAGACTTTAAAATGGTAAAAGGGTGATCTCTATATTATGTGTATTTAGCACAGTGAAAAAGAAACACACCGTCCCACGCAACACGAGGAGGCCCGTTACGGGGGAGAAAGAGGGTCGCGTGCCCCAGTCCCCATCCTCCACACAGTTCTCCAACCACGGCTAAAACCAGACGTCTTGGTCTCATAGGCAAAGATTCCCTTCACTAATTATGAAAAAACAACAATGAGGAAAACAGCAGACACGTCAGGAGCACTTACTAACATCACTCACTGTTCTGAACACACGTATTAACACATGTGGTCACAACCACAACCTTAGGAAGAGGTGCTAGTTTTTAGTTGTGTGCACACACACCTATACCAGACACACAGACACAGCAGAGGCTGAGTGAGCCACCCAGAGTCCCAGAGCCGGCAGCACCCGCAGCTGGTCCCGACCGAGTGTGGCTGGGAGCCTCCCACACACGGGGGCACAGTCCAAGCGAGCCGGTGCCCCACAGAAGCCAGGGCCCCGGGGGCTCAAGCCAGAGACCAGCACAGTCAGGCTCAGCGAAAGGAACTGATCATGATGCAGCGATCGACTCAGTTGGAAATAGATGGTAAAACCTCAAAACCTGTTCATTTTTATTTTTGCTACAATTCACAGGGAAAGACACGCTGGCCACCTGCCAGCAGCCTGAAGCAGAGACCCTCTGGGTGCTGTGCCCCGCAGGCACCTGACTTCCGCCAGGACCCTCACCTGGGGCGGACGCGGTGGGCTCCAAGCACCCCTCCCCGCCCTGCCTCACAGGCCTGGCCTCTCTCAGAAGCCTGCCTCCAGCCTCATGCGGTTCATACAGGGGCTCACCCTGTGCCCTGTGCCCAAGCCAGTCGGGGCCTGGCATTCCCAGGTTGCAGCAAGGGGGCAGGAAGGGCCATGCGACTGGTCCGTCTCCTCGCCGCCCCCTCCCCGACCGGGTGCAGGGACGGAGCCAGACCCTCAGCACAAGGGGACGGTGGTTGCCGTGGGCCGGTGGGAAGATGCCCCCGACGAGGCGTCCGCTCTCCTCTGAATGCTGGTGGGACCAGCGCTTGCAGGGAGGCCCGACAGTGACGCGAGGGCCGAGCGCAGGCCCTCCAGCTGCCGCGCTGCCGCTCCGTGGCTGCGGTCGTGTCCGGCGCTGTGCGACCCCCGGGACAGCAGCCCGCCAGCCTCCTCTGTCTACAGGATTCTCCTGGCAAGAGCACTGGAGTGGGTGGCCATGGCCACCTCCAGGCCATCCTTCCAGCCCAGGGATCGCCCACGTTCTCCTGCATGTCCTGCACTGGCGGGAGAGTTCTTTACCACTGGCGCCACCCGGGCACACACACGCAGAGCTGAACGCGCAAACAAAGCTCCCTCTTGACACGTTGCCGTAAGTACACACAGACTCAGGCTGCGAGGCTTCACACGCAGTGGGTGAAGAAAATTCTCAGAAAGTTAATACACACACTTGAGGCTGGAACAACTGATTGTAAGTATCACGGTCTGGACCTAACAGACTCAGAGGGTACTGGGGAGAGGCGGCAGGAATACACAGAGCTGTGCACGAAAGGTCTCCGTGACCCAGACATCCCGGAGTGTGACGTCAAGGCGGCCTCAGGAAGAAGCACCGCTACAAACAAAGCTAGTGGAGGTGTCCCAGCTGAGCTGTTTCAGATCCTGAGAAAGTGCTGCACTCAGCAGGCCAGCAAGTTGGGAAAACTCAGCAGTGGCCACAGGACCGGAAAAGGTCAGTTTTCATTCCAATCCCAAAGAGAGGTAATGCCAAAAGAATGCTCAAACTACCGCACAATTGTACTCATTTCTCATGCTAGCAAAATAATCCTCAAAATTCTCCAAGGCAGGTTTCAACAGTACATGAACTGTGACCTTCCAGATGTTCAAGCCGGGTTTAGAAAAGGCAGAGGAACCAGAGATCAAATTGCCAGCATCCATTGGATCATGGAAAAAGCAACAGAGTTCCAGAAAAACATCTGCTTCTGCTCCATTGACTACACTAACGCCTGACTGTGTGGATCACAACAAACTGCGGACAGTTCTGAGACGGGAATCCCAGCGCACCTGACCTGCCTCCTGAGGAGCCCGTGTGCAGGTCAGGAGGCAACAGCTATAGCCGGACACGGAACAGCAGACTGGTTCCAAATTGGGAACGGAGAACATCAAGGCTGTATATTGTCACTACCTATTTACCTTATATGCAGAGCACATCATGCAAAATGCCAGGCTGGAGGAAGCACAAGCTCGAATCTAGATTGCCAGGAGAAATATCAATCACCTCAGATACTCAGATGACACCACCCTTATGGCACAAAGTGAAGAGGAACTAAAGAGCCTCTTGATGAAAGCGAAAGAGGAGCGTGAAAAAGCTGACTTAAAAGTCAGCATTCAAAAAGCAAGACCATGGCATCCGGTCCCATCACTTCATGGGAAATAGATGGGGAAACAGTGGAAACAGTGGCAGACTTTATTTTTCTGGGCTCCAAAATCACGGCAGATGGTGACTGCAGCCATGCAATTAAAAGATGCTTACTCCTTGGAAGGAGAGTTATGACCAAACTAGACAGCATATTAAAAAGCAGAGACATTACTTTGTCAACAAAGGTCCATCTAGTCAAGGCTATGGTTTTTCCTGTGGTCATGTATGGATGTGAGAGTTGGACTGTAAAGAAAGCTGAGCACCAAAGAATCAATGCTTCTGAACTGTGGTGTTGGAGAAAACTCTTGCGAGCCCCTTGGACTGCAAGGAGATCCAACCAGTCCATCCTAAAGGAAATCAGTCCTAAATATTCACTGGAAGGACTGAGGCTGAAGCTCCAATACTTTGGCCACCAGATGTGAAGAACTGACTCACTAGAAAAGACGCCCCCAGTGCTAGGAAAGATTGAAGGCAGGAGGATAAGGGGATGACAGAAGATGAGATAGTTGGATGGCATCACCGACTCGATGGACATGAGTCTGAGCAAGCTCCATGAGTTGGTGATGGACAGGGAGGCCTGGCGTGCTGCGATTCACAGGGTCACAGAGTCGGACACGACTGAGCGACTGGACTGAACTGAACAGGGGGGCACCTGGAGCGTTGGAAACCGAGCATTTTAGTGAAACAGAGACAAGATCCACTGTCTAGTGTGACATATTAATTATAATTTATTATTACACATGAACTGTAGCCCATGCCCCAGATAATCTCTCTCTTCCGCGAGACCCGTGTCTTTCCTAGTGATGAGCTCTCTGAGGTAACTTGGTGTCGGAATTGCTTCATTTTGTCCCAGGGACACCGAGGCACAGAGGGCTGCCTGGCTTGTGCGTGCAGGGCACCAAGTGGCATCAGTCATTGCGAAGTGGGGTCTCTGCGACCCCATGGACTGCAGCCCGGCAGGCTCCTCTGTCCAGGGGACTCCCCAGGCAAGAATCCTGGCGTGGGCAGCCATGCCCTCCTCCAGGGGCTCTTCCCGACCCTGGGGCTGAACCCGCATCTCTTACGTCTCCTGCACGGCATGTGGCTTCTTCACCACGAGCGCCAGCTGAGCAACCGGAGCGTGAGAGGCCATAGTGCCCAGCCTGGGAACCAGCCCAGCGGCCCGGCTGTGTAACTTAGCACGCTTCCTCCTGTGTCTCCTGTTCCAGAGCTGGCTGCTTGGAGCCACATGCACTGAAGATGCCCAAGTTACTTTAAATGAAAACCCAGCGGCTGAATGCATGCGGAGAAGTCCAGCCAGGGGTGTTTTGGGGATCGCCACATTAGCCGGGCCATTCCGAGCAATCTCTGGTCTTCCACTGGAAGCACAGGACAAGGAGCAGCCCCGCTCCCTCCTGCTGGGCGTGGATAAGGCGTCAGAGATTCTCAGCAGTAGTAGAACAAGACAGAAGGGGCCCCCCTCCAAAGCAGACAGAAAGGGGGAGAGAAGGCAGGTCTCGGCGAGAGTCCCGAGCTCCCCAGTCCGGCCTCACGCAAAACGAGCCCCAGCTCCAGGCTCTCCAGCCACCGGACTGGACTGAGCTCCCTGCCTTTCGTGCTCCAGGAGGAGCCCGCCTGAGTCCCAGCGCTGATGCAGCTCACACAGCAGCGACCGTCTGGACGGGTCCGGAAGAGACTGTCACACGTTCCCAGCGGTTCTTCGGGTGTGAAAACTGCAGGGGCCCACAGGACTCTTGCTTCTACTTCTCAGACTTCTGCACAGCGTAAGTTTTTATTTCTGTAATACTGAGTAAACACAAGCCCCTGCCACCGCAGGAGATGCGAGGTTCCATCCCCAGTCGGGAAGGTCTCCTGGAGAGGGAAATGGCAACCCGCTCCAGGACTCTTGCCTGGGGAATTCCACGCACAGAGAAGCTTGGCGGGCTACAGTCCATGGAGTCGCAAACAGAGGACATGACTGAATGTAAGTGCAGCCCTAAATGAACGAGAAAAGTACTTCCAGGGAAAACTCAAGCTTGCGTGTCAGGCTCCCATAAGCACCATGGCAGTGATGAGTGCAGCTCATCAGGGAAAGCGGCCTCCTTTCCGAGGTCAAGTTGGACCTTTCCTGCATGTTTGGGATGAGACTGTATGAAGGTTGTTTAAGGAACACTCATAAATCATAATCTTAAGTCACAAATGATAACATACTTGTGGAAAATATAATATACTACATACATGTATTCTGTGGACAGAGACACGCGATCAATGACAATTAATGGATGATTGAAACCTCGCTGAGTTCAGAGAAAGGCCTCGATGGCTAATTTCAAACTACAGTGAAGTTCTCAAAGTTCTGGACTTGACTCTCAGCTATGACACTCAAGAAAATATCTAACTAGATCAATGAAACATGGATAAGAAAAAGGATAGCAGGATATTCATATCTCCACAGAATGGTGAACTATGAAAAATAATTCATATTTTACCCAAATGCATTCTAAGAAAGACCTCAGGAAGTTGGTAGACTAGTCAAACAGAAGACAGAATTCAGCTGGAATAGAGTTCTGAATTTACACAGGAAAAAAAAGACTGAAAAAACCATGGAACAGTGGGAGACTTTTCAACAACAGCACAAATGTTGTCTTTCCACGTGAACCTGAAGCACTCCCCCTAAGCAGCACACGTGGGATTCCCAGATCACGGGCTCCCCTAAGCAGCACACGTGGGATTCCCAGGTCATGGGTTCCCGCTCACACTGGAGCCAGGGCTGCCTCCCGGGTCCACGTGGGATTCCCAGGTCACGGGCTCCCGCTCACACCGGAGCCAGGGCTGCCTCCCGGGTCTGGCTCTAGATTCCAGCAGGAAACATCCTTCGAAACCTCGGTGTTGTCAGCCACGCCCGCGCAGAGAAGAACCGGCCTCGCCACTCTCGGTCCATCGCTGTCTTCGCCTCCCGTGCTTTGCAACGCTAGTTTCGGTGCACAGGCACATTTAGGGTTGTTCTTTCTTCCTGATGAGTTATGCCATGCCCTTGTCTGCCTCCGTCATCTCTCACTGTTGCTGCCCTGAAGTCTGCTTTATCTGATATTAGTGCAGCCCCTCTTGCTTTCTTTTGATTAATATTTGCATGGTATGCTTTTCCAGGCTTTAATTACTTTTAACCTATATACATCCTTATAGACAAAGTGAAGTTCTTATGTACAATGTATAGTTGGTTGTATATTTATCTACTCTGTCAGCCTCTGTTAATTTCTGTATTTAGACCATTTCCATTCGGTATAATTTTGGCACATCATGGATTAAGTCTGGAATTGGGGCATAGAAATGTTTTCTGTTGGTTTCCTCTCCATCTTTATCTTCTTTTTCCTGACTTACTGATGTTTTCCAGAATTCCATTTAAATGTATTAATACTATTTTTTTTTTTTTGACCACACCACAAGGCCTGTGGGGTCTGAGTTCCCCAACCAGGGACTGAATCCAGGCCTTCAGCAGTGAGAGCACCAAGTCGTACCCAATGGACCCCAAGGAGTTCCCTATCTAGACTATTTTAAGTGTATCACTTGCCGTCAGTTTCTTTAGGGGTTGTATTAAATTATACACATAAGCGATCACGGTCTATAGTGTTGACATTTGACTCGTTCGAGTGAACTGTAGAGACCTAACCTTGCTTATCGTCCCCGTTCATGACCGTTTTACACATTTCATATACTTGACAAAATTGGAGAATCGCATCCAACATGGTTTTAATTTTTCTTCCAGCCATGAAACGTAATTTGGAAAACTAAAAAGGACCAGAGAGGGTGGGAGGAATGCGCAAGAAGAAGGGGGTCTGTGTACACGCGGCTGGCTTGCGCTGTGTCTGCAGCAGAAAATAACGCCACGTTGTGACACAATCATACTCCCATTAAAGCGAGTGAATCAAATGGAAAAAGCTAGAAGGGAGCTCTCGGCATTCAGCCTGGTTCTGACCCTTCTGTTGTGCTCCCTTCCTTCCTGATACCCCCCGGTTTCCTCTTTTATCCTTTCCTCACTGATTCAAGAAGTCTCTCTGGTTATTTTTGTAGCTGGCAACATAGTCTCATAGTTTTCCTTCATCTGAACATGTTTAATTTGCCTGAAAGATGTTTGCTGGATATAGAATTCAGTATTGATGGGCTTTTTTTTTTTTTGGACCATCATGGTTTTTTGAGAAATTCACTTTGATTAGTTTTTTCCCACATAGATAAGGTGTCGTTTATCTCTCATTGCTTTCAAGATTTTTAATTTTTAGTTTTCAGGGTTTTATTTCAGACACACACAAACCATGCATCTTGGCGTGGATGTCTTTGGGTTCACTCGGTTAGGGGCTTCCTCAGCTTCCTGAACCTGCAGGCTGATGTGCTTTGCCACATTAGGAAATGTTTGAGCCGTGTTTCTTTGAGTACTTCTTCAGGCCCATCTTCCTCCTTTCCTTCTGGAACTTCAAAGACACAACTGCTAGGTCTTCCGGGACTATCCTCCGGGTGTCCCAGGGTCCGGGACACTTTTCCAGTCCATCCTCTCTACTTTCCAGGCTGAGGGGTCTGTCTCCTTCTAGGTCCAAGTTCACAGACGCTTTTCTTGGTCTCCTCCACTCCTATTTAGCCCATCCACTGATTCTGATCATCCTATTTTGCAGTTCTAAGTCTTTCACTTGGTTCTGTGTGCCTTCTACATTTTGCTGAGGCTTCTGTGTTCTCAGTTGTTTCAAGCACATTTTCAACTGCTTACTGAAGCATTTTTTATGACTTAAACCCATTGCAGATGACTGCAGCGTCTGTATCATTTTCTGTCTGTTGATTGTCCTTTGTCATTCGAGTTGGTATTTTCCTGGTTCTTGGAATGAGTCATGATTTTTATTGTGTCCTGGACATTCTGCACGTTATGTTATGAGTGTCTGGATCTTACTTCATCTTCTGTTTGCAGGAAGCCTCCCCTGCTGCTGGCGAGGGATTGAGGATGTAACCTTCTTATAGCAAGCGCCACACTCAGCCTCTACTGACCCCTCCGGTGTGGGGGAAGGCCTCGTCACTGCTGAGCAGGGCTGGGGGTTTAGGCTCCCAACTAGACCTCCATGGGGGCTGCCCCAGCGGCTCAGTGGTGTAGAAGCTGTCTGCAAGGCGGGAGATGTGGGTTCAATTTCTGGGTCGGGAGAAGAATCTTGGATCTGGAGATGGCAACCCACTCCAGTATTCTTGCCTGGAGGATTCCATGGATGGAGGAGCCTGGTGGACTACAGTCCACAGGGTCCCAGAGAGTCAGACGAGACTGAGCGCTCACTCACTCAGGCCCCCACGGGTCGTCCTCCCTGGCCAGGGAGAGAGGGACTCCCTAGGGCTGGCTCCTGTGTGGCTGCTGCTCCTGCTGCCGGGAGGGAGGCTTGTTGCCACTGGGCGTAGGTCCCGGCTCCCCGCTCAGCCTTCTCTGGTGCCCCCAGTTGGGAAGGATGTCACCTCGTGACAGCTGAGCCAGAGTGAAAGTCCAGGCTCCCTAGCGAGCCGTTGTTACGGGACAGAAGCCGTGGCTTCCCCGGGCTGTTTGGCAGGAGAGCGACTGTTACCCCAAAGCCTTCTGTCTAGCTGAGCTGTGCTTTTCTTGGTCGTTTGCCTAAAGAGGATTCTATCAAGGTTGATTTTGGGACAGGTATCTGTTCTCACGGCTGTCCCCAGGTCCTCACCTTCTCCAGCCCCCATTCCAGGGCATATGAGGCAAAAGGGAAACCCAGAGAACTCACTGCCATGTTGCTCCCCAGCCCCCAGGGTCCCTGCGGGGTCTGCTTCTTCCCCTCCACCTTTCAGACTCTCTCTCCTGCTTTATAAATAACATTCAGGGGATTTAGCTATACTAATCAGGAGGAATAGAGAAAACTGTAACTATTCCATCTTGTCCACATCCACTGTTCATTTCCTCACTTAAAAAAATTGTTTATCATTTACATGTATCTCCCTGAACTTTCAGTTCAGTTCAGT
>SJYQ01093316.1:55543-66587 GCA_006410935.1 Redunca redunca
ACACACAGACACACACATACACACAGACACACACACACACAGAGACACACACACACACAGACACAGAGACACACACACACACAGACACACACACAGACACACACACACACACACACACCAGAGGAATTGATAAGGAAGACGCGGTGTACACACACACATGCCCATCAGCAGAGGAATCGATAAGGAGGACGCGGCGTGCACACACACACACACACACACACACACACTCAGTGGAACATTGCTCTGCCGTAAACAGGGACGAAATCATGCCATTTGTGGCAACACGGCTGGGCCTAGAGATGATCGCTCTAAGTGGAGGAAGTCAGAGATGAACACAGGTCATCACTTATATGTGGAATCTAAAACCATGATACAAGGAGTGCGTGTGAGTCAGTGTGGGTTGAGGTGGATCAACCCGCAGCCTGTTACACACAGAGGAGTAAGTCAGAAAGAGAAAAAGAAACACTGCATCTTAACCCGTATCCATGGGATCCAGAAAGATGGTCCTGGCGAGCCCATCTGCATGCAGCAGTGGAGACTGAGGCCCAGAGAGCAGCCTGATGGACACGGAAGGGAGGGGGAAGGAGGGGAGGGTGGGACAGACAGAGAGAGTAACGTGGANCAGACGGAGAGAGTAACGTGGAAACTTACACGATCCGTGTGTACACTAGGCCGCCGGTGGGAATCTGCTGTGCGACTCAGGGAACTCCAACGGGGCTCTGCAGCAACTTAGAGCAGTGGGATGGGGTGGGAGGCGCGAGAGGGCGGGGACGTACGTATGCCTGGCCCAGCCGTGTGGATGTATGGCGGAAACCAGCGCAGCACTGTAATCGTCCTTCAGTTAAAAATAAAAGTTTTTAAAGATGATACAAATGAGCTTATTTACAGAACAGAAGCAGACTCACAGGGTTGGAAAATGAAGTCATGTGACCAAAGGGGAATGGCGGGGGAGGAATAGATTAGGAGGTTGGGGCTGACACGCACACACTGTGGTGTATGAGACGGTTAATCAGCAAGGCCTATGACACAGCACTGGGAACTCCGCTCAATATTCCGTAAAAACCCATACGGGAAAAAATCGGAGAAAGAGAAGATACGTGTGTATGTGTGACCGAACGTTCTATATGCACCTGGAATATCACATCGTTGTAAATCACCTACGGAGAAGCGTCAGTCGCTTAGTCGCGTCTGACTCTGCAACTCCATGGACTGCAGCCCCCAGGCTCCTCTGTCCGTGGGATTCTCCAGGCAAGAGTGCTGGAGTGGGGTGCGATGCCCTCCTCCAGGGGATCTTCCTGACCTAGGGATCCAACTCAGGTCTCCTGAATTGCTGGCAGACTCTTTACCATCTGAGCCACTAGGGAAGACCAAATGAACTGTCAGTTCTGTTCAGCCGCTCAGTTGTGTCCGACTCTCTGCGACTCCGTGAATCGCAGCACGCCAGGCCTCCCTGTCTATCACCAACTCCCGGAGTTCACTCAGACTCACGCCATCGAGTCCGTGATGCCATCCAGCCATCGCATCCTCTGTCGTCCCCTTCTCCTCCTGCCCCCAATCCCTCCCAGCATCAGAGTCTTTTCCAGTGAGTCAGCTCTTTGCATGAGGTGGCCAAAGTACTGGAGTTTTTGCTTTAGCATCAGTCCTTCCAAAGAACACCCAGGACTGATCTCCTTTAGAATGGACTGGTTCGATTTCCTTGCAGTCCAAATAAACTATACCCCAGTATAAAATAAAAGATAAAAACAATTACAAGCAAAACAATGTTCTCATTTTTTAATTAAAACATTAAAGAAAAAGAGGTAAGTGCGTGAAACTGAGGCCGTCTTGGGGACTGAGCTAACTGGGATCCAGTCACTTCTTTTGTGTCTCTATCCCTTTCAGAGTCTGGACTAGGCCTCTAGCAACTTGAATTTTCAGGAGAACTTAGGAAAACAGGATCCCAGTCATCTAAATGGTCTGAGGCAGCCCTCCTTCTGGGGATCTGGCCTGTTTTATGTTTAAAAACTATGGACATTCTCCAACCCACCCACCCACAGGCCTTTAACAAACTCGGCCAAACACACTAAAAGTGATCCAGGATTACAAGGGCCATTGTGGGGAACTTTTGATCTCCCCAGACTTGCTTTTCTTAAGATTAAATTGAAGGACTTGAAAATTAAATAACGTGAACGGGGTATTTTTCTTCAGTGGTATCTGGAGGCTTCCAAATGTGCACAAAACTCTAAAATGGCCTCTTTGCAAGATCTGTTCCTAAAGTGGCCCCATAACCGAAAAACTAGAAGAGAGGGCTTCTTGGTGAAGAGCCTGCCTGCAGCGCGGGAGACACAGGTTCCAGCCCTGGTCCGGGAAGATCCCACTGCCGCGGAGCAGCTACACCCGAGGGCCTCAGCGACCGCGCCTGTGCCCGGGAGCCCGCGTTTCGCAACAAGAGGAGACCCTGCAAGAAGCCCGCACCCCACAGCCGACGTGCAGCCCCACTCGCCGCAGCCAGAGCAAAGCGCGCAGCAGTGAAGGCCCAGCGCGGCCGACACTGAACACACACACTCAGCAGCATTTTCAGACCAGAGAAGAGCAGATGGCTCTCGGACCCCCCGCTCCTGGTGTTCCCTTCCCCAGGTTCTTTCTCCCGGGGGCCAGCCTGTGTGTCTTCCTCTTGTCCCAGACTCCACCAGGCGGCCACCAGTGCCCCCGACACCAACCTCCTGCCCCTGTGCCCTGCACCCACCTCTGAGCCCACCCTCGCTCTCTGCCCTTCTGAACCCTCTAGACCCTGCCATTTTAAGGTTAAACCCTCTGAATTTCCAAATAAGCCTCCGATTCCTTATATTGGCACTAAGACTGCGCTGCAAGCTGTTGTTAGCTCGTTTTCTTTAAGGATTTAAGGTCACGGTTATTGAAGTAGGATTTACATTCAGTAAAACTCTCTGTGAAGTTTGACAAACGCAATCTTCGCCATCATCTCAGTGCAGAACAGCTCTGTAGTTCAGTGCGGTTCACTCACTCGTCCTGACTCTTTGTGACCCCATGGACCACATCACGCCAGCCCCCCCGTCCATCACCAACTCCCAGAGCTTACTCAAACTCACACCCATCAAGTTGATGATGCCATCCAAGCCTCTCATCCTCTGTTGCCCCCTTCTCCTCCTGCCCTCAATCTTTCCCAGCATCAGAGTCTTTTCCAAGGAGTCAGTTCTTTGCATCAGGTGGCCAAAGTATTGGAGTTTCAGCTTCAGCATCAGTCCTTCCAATGAATATGCAGGGCTGATTTCCTCTGTCGCCCCCCTACCTAAAACCCTATGCAAGAAATTCCCCCCTGAACCTTAGGAATTCACTGATGTGTTTTCTGTCAAAGGGGACAAACTTAATCACCAAAATGATCTATTACAGAAAAAAATTGTAAGCATCACAACTGAAGCTTTTCGAAGGATTCTTGGAAATGTACAATCTTTAGAATAGTCAGAAGAACGGGATTTAAAAATAACCTTTTTAAAGCAGCTGACAGAGTTGTCTTAAAGATAGTTGCATAGTCGCTGGTCTAGTCACTGTGTGGAGCTTCAGGCTGGGGTGGTTGGCAGAAAGACTATTTTAAATAACGGAATGGAACCTACAGGGGCAGACACATGCTCTTACAGTAAGTGGTTCCCCTTCCGCGGCCGTGAAAAGGACAAAGCAGACGCCTCTGTTCTGTGCATATCAGCGGTCACGTGTTCAACTCCACTTTCTCTCTTGAAAAGCTTCTTTCGAGCATCAGTCCTGAAGTCTGCCAGCCTCTTGAACTGGACCGAGCTAAGCCACACGCTGCGGCCAAAAGCGCAAGCTGTGGTTCAGGATTTTCCAAAAGCGCCGTAGGCCCCCACCGACGCGCTGATGAATTTAAGGGGTCTTTCAGACCCCCTCGCTGAGCTTTTCAGATTTCTATCAGGTGATTCACACGCTTGCGGGTGAAAGTCAGGCTCAGCGACGGATGGAGTTGGCTCAGTGGCAACACCCCAAAGGGATTTAGAGACACGAGCCTTGTTTGGGGGGAGATGTGGAAACCCCGGCAGAGAGCACCACCGGTGGTCACCCAGCCTTTTCCGAGCCTGTCGCCTGGGACAAAATTCCAGCTTGTGTGCAGAGGTGTGATGGGTCAGTCCGTGACGATCACAGTTGGCTTCGAATCTTGCAAACCCCAGCCTCCCTGTGGAGGCTTTGAATTCTGTGTTCACACGCCGAACAGGCACCTTCTCCTCCTGGTGAAAAGGACGAGGAGCGAACAGGAGCCTCGTCCCCCCCGCGTGGCAGATCCGCTCACCCGCACCTTTGGCGGTTCAGCATCAACCAAGAAGAGCCATAAACATCCCCGATGTTCAGGACGTCCCTGGTGATCCAGCCGCTAAGACTTCGCACTCCCAATGCGAGGGGCCTGGGTTTGAGCCCCAGTCAGGGAACTAGATCCCGCAGGACGTAACAAAGACTGGCAGGGCCAAACAAATTAATAGAGTTTTGGGGGGTCAAATCCTCAGTTTTCAGTGGCAACAAGTGGAGGCCCCTGAACAAAATCAAAGCGGCAGCTGGCTATTGTTGGAATTGGATTCCAGATTTTTCTCTCATGGCCAAGCCCCTGCATGTTTCACTAAAAAAAAATGACCAACTCGATTCTATGGGGAGGACAGGAGGACATAATCTTTAAAGCCTTGAAGGAAGGTGTAATGAGCCCTTCTGCCTTTGGGCATCCCAGGGATCAATGTCCTTTTTTCCTTTCTGTGAGCAGGAAAGAAGGGATTGCTCTTGGCGTTCTCCCCCAAAAGCATGGGTCTCCCCATCAGCCCACGGGGTACCGAAGCCAGACCTTTTCGCCCAAGAGTCCCCTTCCTGCCTTAAAGCCATCACCCCCACCAGCCGCCCGAGGAAACAGTTATGGGAATGCCTGTGACCACGCTCACATCTCACGTGGCGGGAGCCCCTCTAAAATCTCGCCACACGCATCTCTCTGCTAGCTGTCTCCCCGCTTACAAAGTTCTTTCATTAACCACTTCCCATATAACTTTGTCTCCTTTTTATAACCTCGATCCCACTCCCCTCCCCTCCTACAGTTCCCCCACAGCTGTTAACGCTGACAGAGGCCTCCCGACACCCACTCCCCACGACCTTTAAGAAGCTTATGTATGAGTAATGCTGACATCTCACGGCCTGCTGACGGTTCAAGGGAGTAAGGAAAACGCCGCACTGGTTCTTCGGTACTGTGCCTTTCGGTCTACTTAAAACAACGCCCTTGCTTCGGTTACTCTAGCCCAGTGGGAATCCCACGTGGCGCAGCTGGCAGAGAACCCTCCTGCCAATGCAGAGTCTCAGGGACGCAGGTTCAGTCCCTGGGTCGGGAAGGTCCCCTGGAGGAGGGCATGGCAACCCACTCCAGTGTTCCTGCCTGGAGAATCCCAGGGACAGAGGAGCCTGGTGGGCTACAGTCCTCGGGGTCACACAGAGTCGGACACGAGTGAGCAACTGAGGACGCACGCACGCTTGTACTGTTCCAGGACACTTCAAGGCTTGGCAGCCGATTTCATCCCGCCTCCCCGACCTTGTGGACACAAGTACGCTCTGGTTGTGGTGGGCATGTTTTCTCATGGGCTGACGGCTTCCTTTAGGGATAAGCCGCTGCTTCTGCTGTGGCCCAGGTCCAGGTGGGGGCCACTCCCGCCCGGGAGCCTCTCTTGAAACTCCATCACCGGGGAGCTCACACTACCAGCCAAACACCGCTACACGTGTGCCATCTGGCTCCGCAGCGCTCTCACTGGGCCTCATCCTCGATCCTCTGGGGGGTCGAACACAGGGACCACATCAGTTCAGTTCAGTCGCTCAGGCGTGTCCGGCTCTTTGCGACCCCATGAACTGCAGCACGCCAGGCTTCCCCGTCCATCACAAACTCCCAGAGTTCACTCAAACTCAGGTCCATCGAGTCGGTGATGCCATCCAGCCATCTCATCCTCAGTCGTCCCCTTCTCCTCCTGCCCCCAATCCCTCCCAGCATCAGTGTCTTTTCCAATCAGTCAGCTCTTCGCATCAGGTGGCCAAAGTGTTGGAGCTTCAGCTTCAGCACCAGTCCTTCCAATGAACACCCACGACTGGTCTCCTTCAGAATGGACTGGTTGGATCTCCTTGCCGTCCAAGGGACTCAAGAGTCTTCTTCAACACCACAGTCCAAACGCATCAATTCTTCAGCGCTCAGCCTTCTTCACAGTCCAACTCTCACATCCATACATGACTACTGGAAAAACCATAGCTTTGACTAGACGGACCTTGGTTGGCAAAGCGACGTCTCTGCTTCCCAGTGTGCTGTCTGGGTTGGACATCTGTAGAGTCCAACTCTCACATCCATACATGACTACTGGAAAAACCATAGCTTTGACTAGACGGACCTTGGTTGGCAAAGCGATGTCTCTGCTTCCCAGTGTGCTGTCTGGGTTGGACATCTGTAGAGTCCGTGTGGCCGTAGAGTCTGTGCAGCTGCTGGTCCTCCTGAATCCTAGGCCTTCCCCCTTCAGGGATCACAAACCCCTACCCTTTGACATCATCTCAAGACACCCAAGGCACTCGCCTCCCACTTCACCCACAGCTGATAAATGCAGACACACGTCTGTGTCGCAGAGGCTTAACTGCTTCTGTTAAAAATAACCACGTGGGACGCCCCTGGTGGAGCAGTGGGTAAGAATCCACCTGCCGGTCCAGGGGACGTGGGTTCAGCCCCCAGTCTGGAAGGACTCCGCGTGCCACGCAGGAGCTGAGCCCGTGTGCCACGGCTATGGAAGCCTGCGCGTGCCAGGGCCCACGAGCCACAACCACTGAGCCCACAGGCTGCAAGTGCTGAAGCCCGCGGGCCGAGAGCCCGCACTCCGCAAGAGAGAAGCACCGCAGTGAGAAGCCCGCTCACCGCAACTGGAGAGGGCTCACAGGCAGCAACCAAGACCCGCAGAGCCTCAGATAAATTTAAAATACATAAATATAGTAGTGCGTACAAACATGAAACAGATTTTTAAAATAAAAAGTAGCAAAAAAATAACCACGTGGAGCAGTCTCTGCACAAAAACTGAGATTCACGTCCCACCTGGAACCTGCGTCCCGAAGGACTGCGTCCAGCCCCGCCGGAAGGGCCCCACCAAGTGCTGCTGGCTGACGTCTGTGCCGCCCCTCCAGGGAGGGGGCGCCCGGGCCCGCGGGCTGCACCTCACCTGCAGCAGGGCCCGAGCCCCACGTGGGCCTGCTCGCCGCCCAGCAGCCTGGAGACAGAGCCTGCGAGACCTGGGCAGCGGGCGTCGGAGGCCAACACCTTTCCCGAGACATCCGACAAGGCCTGAAGACCGTTCTTCCCACACTGCGTCTCACCTGCGTGCTCCTCACCTCCACAGAGGGACAAGGTTCCCGTCCACACTGCCCAACCCCTTGCAGAAACCTCTGTGGTGTCTAGATTAGCCGTCAGAAACCTCAGTCCATCCAGGACACCAGTGGCCCTTTGGTTCACCCTGTAAGTGACCTCCCAGGGGTTTCAGACGCTGCAGGCAGTCCAGGTCACCCCACAGGTCCACTTTACGGAGCCAGGGAGCTAAGCCCACCTGAACTGCTCACTCGCTTCAAGTTGACCTGCCCTGAGCTGGCAAAACAAGACCTTGGCTGCCTGGCCAAGTCACGCTCGGCCTCGGGGCCAGACGCCCGCAGGCGGTGTCATTTGCGGGGGGGGGGGGGGGGGGNTTGGTGGGTGGAAGTCTGGGGGCGCCCCTCATGCTTGGAAAACTTACTGCCTCAGCAGCTGGAGAACACAGGGCGCTGAGTCCTGCCGTGCCCTTTCCTCCCTGCACAGCCAGACGGGCCCTGCGTGGGGCACCGCCTTGTCGTGGGGAGGGGCTCGCACGACTCAGTGAAGCTGTGAGCCACGCCTCTGGGGAAGCGCTGATGCTGAAGCTGAAACGCCAGTACTCTGGCCACCTGACGCGAAGAGCTGACTCACGTGAAAAGACCCTGATTCTGGAAAAGACTGGGGGCAGGAGGCGAAGGGGACGGCAGAGGATGAGATGGTTGGATGGCATCGCTGGCTCGATGGACATGGTTTTGGGTGAACTCCGGGAGTTGGGGATGGACAGGGAGGCCTGGCATGCTGCAGTTCATGGGATCTCAGAGAGCCGGACACAACTGAGCGACTGAACTGAAGTGAACTGAACTGACTCAACGGACATGAACTTGGGCAAACTCTGGGAGTTGGCGATGGACAGGGACACCTGGTGTGCTGCAGTCCATGGGGTCACAAAGAGTCGGACACGCCTGAGCGCCTGAACAACAGCAACCAAGCAGACCGGCTCACGGGTCAGCCCCGTTCCGCCCCTGCAGCCACCTCCTCGAGAGCTTCAGGTCAGCCCTGTTCTGCCCCCACAGCCAACCTCTCGAGAACTTCAGGTCAGCCCTGTTCCGCCCCTGCAGCCACCTCCTCGAGAGCTTCAGGTCAGCCCTGTTCCGCCCCTGCAGCCCAATTGCATAAAAGTAAAGAGTAGGCACCCTGGTTACAGCAAATATCACCTGACGACCTGCCGTCTTTTCAGTTACAGTGAGCTCCCTACGCACAAACTTCCAAGTTGCAAACATTCAAAGGTATGAACGTGTATCTGATTCCAGCAAGGAGCTGGAACCTGTGCCATCAACCTCAGGCATTGCAGCCTGCCACCCCCGTCCCCTATGGCAGACGGCGCTTCAGCTCCACCATCCTCCACCTCCTGTCCCTCCCCCAGGCGGTAACTCCTCTTGCCTGTTCCCCTGAGGCCAGCCGCCTGTCCGGCTGTTGGGCTGTACTGCTGGACTTTTCAGGGTACGGTCCTGTGAGACTGAAATTGCCGTTCTTTCTTGTGTTTGCTATGTATGACTTGTGTGAAAAGTATTACAAACCTGTTACAGGGCAGTACTATATAGCTGCTTGTGTTACGGGGTACCTAGGCTAGCCCCTCCCAACTCCCCCCTTTTCCCTATAAAAACAAGTTCCCTTCCTTATTCTCTGGATTTGCCTGCGGTTCACCCTGGTTCACATATCCTGAATAGTAATCTCTCTGCTCTTCCCAGATAGACTTGCTTCTGCTGGTGAAATAGCTGCCTATCGTATTGTTAAAGTGGACAAGTTACATCAGCTATATTAAAATAGCAATGTATTAATTTGGCTGAATCAGCTTCTTAAATTTCTCTTTACATTCTTTTACTTTTAAACTCCCTATATTTATATTTATATTTATATAAGAGTGTTTTGTTAGCAAAGAGTTGAGTCTTTGTTTCCTATCAATGTAACAATCTCTGCCCTTTTCACTGGGGGTTTATTCCATTTACATTTAAGTTTCCCACATGACCGAGTGTAAGTCTCCCACCTTGCTATTTGCTTTCCATGTGTCCTCTCTGATCATTTATTCCTCGTTTCCAGACTCTTCAAGCCTGTTTGTGTGTCCTTTCTATCTCCTCTGTTGGATTTTTTAAACTGATTTACTCACTTGGCTGCATGGGGTCTCGTTGCAGCGTGCAAGGCCTTTGCTAAGGCCCACGAGCTGCTCCCTAGTGAAGGCGAAAGTCGCTCAGCTGTGTCCGACTCTTTGAGGACCACCCCCATGGATTATATGGCCCATGGGATTCTCCAGGCCAGAACACGAGTGGGTAGCCTTTCCCCTCTCCAGGGGATCTTCCCGACCCAGGGATTGAGCCCGTCTCCCGCACTGCGGGCGGCTTCTTCACCAGCGGAGCCACATGGCGGCTCATGAACTCAGCTGCCCACAGCCTGTGGGCCCTTAGTGCCCAGCCAGGGATCAAACTCACATCCCCCGCGTCGGAAGGGGAGCTCTTCACCCTGGGCCACCGGGGAGCTGTAGTCACAACTCATGTTACACTGTCGTCTCTGCCCTGGAGGTCACGGCATTCGTCCTGAATTCACCACACTCCCCCTCACATATTTGAATTCTACCTGTGATATAAATCCCCCCACATTCTTACTACTTGTCTTTAAATGGTCAGTAATTTCCCAATGTGCTTTTCACACTCGTCTTTTACGTTTATGTAGCCATTTATTTTTCCAGTGGTCCTGAGTCCTTCGTGAATATATGGACTTCTAACTGGGGTCTTTTCTCTTCGTCCTGGAGAACTTTGGTAATTCTTACAGTGCAGCCCTTCTAGCCAGAATTTATTTTAGCTTTAATTTTGGGGAAAATGTCTTTATTTCACCTTCATTTTTGAAGGGCGTTTGACTGGATTCAGCGTTCCGTGTCTTCTTTCTTCCCGTGCTCTCCAGGTGCCATTCAAGCGCCGCGCCCGCCTCCAGCCCTGGGGGCCAACATCCTGCTGCCGTTCCCCTACACGGGTGTCTTTTGACTGCCCCTCTGGATGCGATTTCTTGATTTTCCGGCTGCTCTCAGGACCCCTCTCCCCACCGCAGCGTGCTCAGATGCGTCTTCGTGGTCTTTGTGAGCTTTCTGAGCGCACTGGCCTCTTGGGATCCCTGGGCTAACTCATCAGTCTCAGGAACTACTCGCCCATTGTCTCCTCAGCTGTTTCCAGGCTCTGTTGCTCCTCTCCGCTCTGGAACGTCAACCGTGCACACTTCAGCTAATCTGAGACTGTCCTACAGGCCCTCAGTCTTCTTTTCCCGTGGCGTGACGGCTGTTCTTAATGAGGATACTCAGGATACGTGAACTAGGCCTTTTGGGGTTTTAACCGAATGCCCAGAAGGGATGTCCACCAAGGCCTCCGGCTTGGCTGGCTGGAATCCTCCAGCCCTGTGTGACCTCTGAACTCTCTGCTCCCTGGGAGCTGCTGTCTCCTGGGCCTCGGGGTGTCTCGCCCTAAATGTGTCCAGCTGAGGGTCTGGCCAGGAACCTGGCAGGGCACCTTCTCTGGCATTAAGGGACTCCCCTCCCTTCTGGCACCAGCCGGTGGATTGCAGCGTCTCAGCAGCCACGCTCTCCGCTGTTTCCTCTGCCCAGGAAGCTGGTCGTCCTCACTGGACGGGACTTCCTGGGGCTGCGTTTGCACACCACCCCTCCAGCAAGAAGCC
>SJYQ01093325.1:0-80656 GCA_006410935.1 Redunca redunca
TGTCTTCTGTAGTGACTAAACCATCCCTTTCTTCGGCTGGGCTTCTGGGTCCCACTGGATCTGTATCCCAGTTTAGTCAGTGCCTGAGGGCCGAGGAAACTAGAACTTACCCTTTCCTAAAGCAGATCCGGACTTAGACTACTTTTGGCCTCCCGGCTTTCAATTACACGGAGGAGATAGCTGCTCCTCTTAGAGCAGAGGTTTGGGTGCCATTTGCCTGCCCAGGGCACCTTTCCCCCTTCATAAAGGTATGGTAGCCTTTTTGGATTCTTCCCCAGCATCAACTTCCCTCCAAACACATGATGTTATTAGTTCGTAGGGCTGGCACTGAAGCGGAGATGGAGGCTTTGATGGTGGCTGGGTGGCATGTAGATGCTAACTGAGCTTGCCATCAACCTTTTTTTCTTCCACTGTCACCTGGAGAATCGGGTAGCCCTCTGAGAACAGTTTTCTCATTTCTGAGAAATGGTTATGTAGAGGGCTTTTGTGTAGGTGAGGAGAGCTGGGAGATACTTAAGGTAGTGTATTTCAGCAAAGCAAAAGAGCAATGCTTTCAGGTTAGATTGCAGCAGAGAGATTTGAACTTGCAGCAGCTGGAGTAAAAGCAGGTTTAACAGATCTGTGTCTAGAGAAGAGCTGATGTTTTTTGAGTTTTTAAAACATTTTTTCCCTCTCAAAATGTTTGTTTTTTGAGTAGACAGTGCTTGAATGTGACCCAAAGTGAAAAGAAATCTCTCACCTGTGTCCTCCAGCTTCCAGCCCCCCTCCCCATACAAATGACTTCTGTTTTCTCGCATCAGCATGGTATCTGTATGTTGTCGTCTGTATGTTGAAGATTATCCTGTTTGGGAGTTTAGTGCTAACTTTATTGCTCCTTCTTTGATACACTGACTTAAACTCTTTCTTGAGATACTTGGATTCATACTTTTGGTGCATGGAGCAGTCCTGGTAGAGAATTGTCCTAGAGTGGCATTTCTGCTGGTCCTTGGTTGGGAAAGAGGTACTATTGGAGCTGCTAAAGGTGGTGCTACGCAGGAGCTGAATATACTTTGAGGGAAGGTCCACACCTGTTGGAAATGGTGCTGGTTTTTGGTGACTGATATTTTCTCTGGCTGTTTTGGAATGGACTGGGTCAAGGATGGCCTTTCCTTGGGCTTTTTAAGCAGATAGGCTGTATAAATAAGGAGTTAATAGGAATACGGATCTGGTAGTACTGTGTTCCCTTTTAAGAAGACTATAGTATTTTAGTCTAGTGGCAGTGATAGTCACCATGGTAAGGAATGAAGTAGGTGAGTAATAATCAGCAGGAATCAGAAGGCTGGATCTTTAGCCTGAGTGACCCAGTTTGAGAAGAGGTGAGGCTTAGGAACTTGTGTCCTGCCTGTTCCTTACTTGAGAACACTTTCAAGGAGGTGAGAGTGATTTGTAGCTGACAGCCGCATCCATCTTTATGACACTGTGGTTTGCCTTCCCTGACTGTGTGATGTCTGTTAACTTCCTGTTTAGAGGCAGTCCCAATAGGGTCTGAATAGAGGCTGCATTCAAATACTTGTCTAGGAACAACTTAACCAGGTTCCCTGATCAGCATGTCAGATCTTAGTTATGACAGTAACTTTTACTGCTGTGTTAAGCATAATACCACAGAGTGGTGGGGGAGGGAAGTGTGAGAATTTTGTTCTTAATCTCATAGTCTTAAAGTACATTCAAAGCCTGTGTGCTGTCCCCCTCCCCTTTTTTGGATAAATGTCTCTCCTTACTGGCCCCCCCACCCCCACCCCCCTAAACTGTACTGAACTTTTTTCTTTTTCTGGCTGGGCCTGGCCAGACCTCCAGGTTGGGTTTTGTTAGAAAACCGCAGTGTGGAAGAAAAAGAGTCAATGTGTCAATAATTGTATCCTAACTGCTGGGGTTCATTCTTTTTTCTTTTTTTTTTAATCTTTTTGTCTCTTTTTTTTTAGGAGGGGGGATTCATTCTTGCTTTAAGCATTATTTTATATGTTGTATGTAAACCAGGCCTCTTGTTTCAATTTTACTGATTGTTCCTTCCTTACCTCCTCCACCCATCAAGCTGGAAGTGCATATTTAGGGGAATAGCAGCTGTGGCATTCTGCTTTCTGTATTGGAGCATATTCTTTGTTAGCCACCTCATTGGGACAAGCAACCCCTTAGAACCATCTTACTGACAAGCAGTCCCTGAACTCAGTCAGAATGCTTATTTAGTTCATTGAGAAAAGCCAAACCAGCTTTGGTCAAGTAAAATTATTGCTAGAGAGATCATGATTTCAGCCATAACTGAAACTCAAGGACTTTCTTCTCCGGACCCTTTGCGGTACTTAAAGCCCTGCATCATTATGTATTAAGGCACAATAGTCAGGCATTCTCTGATACAGTTTAGATGGAAAGAAGAAGAAAAAGAAAACCCAGTCAGTCAGATTGACTATAAATCTAGTCCTGGCATAAAGCTGTCCACCTCTTTGCTCAGGAAGATCCAGCCTATCAGGCAGTGCCACACAAAGTTGCACTTCTTCTGTATTGGCTAAGCCTGGGAAAGGAGATAGAAGGAATTTCAGTTTCTTTTGAAAAGGACTGACTTTGGAGGGGAAAAATATTAGTCATTTTGTTTGTTTTATCCTCAGTAATTCCTGTGATACTTTTTCTGTAGGTACTGGTTGGGGGTTTTGGTGGCTCTAGAGTTCATGAAGCAGAGAGCCTCCTGTATTTGCATAGTAGTAATGAAAGCCTCTGGACAGTAGAATTGCTCCTTCTTTGTGTTTCATCTTTTACCTTCTCTTTTATGGATATATGAAGTATTCCTATAGCATTTGAGGTTATTCAGTAAGAAAGAAGTGACCTAGGGTCATTATGAGCCTAACCAGTCTGGATAGTATCTCAGTAATGTTTGGTGTCTCCTTCAAAATCCTCTGGTCTTTGCTTTAAGGTGCCATCAATTGGCAAGAGACTATCAACAGTTTGGGGTTGTAGTACCAAAAGCAACAGATGAATGAGGACAAGTATTGTGTTACTTTTGGGGTATGAAATGGTCAATCCCAGATCTCAAAGAGTCATCATAATTGCAGAAGCTTCTTTGACTGTGTGTGAACTTGATTGTTATTAATACTAGCAGTGAGCTATTAAGGAACATGACAATACTTTGACATTCACAAACCATTATTTTGTTTGTTTTCACATCTGGCTAGTTTACATTTTTAAAAGTAATTCGGGTTATCTTTACTTGAATCTGAAAGTCATGTTGTAAGTCTCCTGATAAAGCTTTCTTGATCTAGTCTCATTTTGGGAGGAAGCTGGAATTTGTAATCTCCTCAAATATAGGCTGGAATATTAGGATTTAGATTAGACTTTAGGATTAGTGAATTCTCATTGTGGCTGTGGGGGATTAGATGTGTTAATTGGAGAGGTTGTGCATCTCTAACCTAGAAGGTATTTATTTATAAAGTTAGCTTTTTGAGAGTGCTTAAATTCAGACTTCACAGGAGGGAAGTTGTGGACTAATAAGTGGCAAGTTGGAATAGCAGAACACAAGTAGAGAGTCTAGAAATCCTGGGTCAAATCCTAACTTTGCCATTTTTTAGGTATATGATCTTGGGTAAGCCTCCTAGTTGTTGTTTTTTTTTTTTTTGGCTGAGATTTTGGTTCCTGAACCAGGGATAGAACCCAGGCCCTCAGCAGTGAAAATGTGGAGTGCTAACCACCAGGAAGGAAGGTTGATAGTCAGTCATGTCCGACTCTTTGCAACTTCATGGGCTCCTCTGTCCGTGGAATTTTCCAGGCAGGCATATTGGAGTGGGTTGCCATTTCCTATTCCAGGGGATCTTCCCGACCCAGGAATTGAACCCACATCTCTCATGTCTCCTGCATTGGCAGACAGGTACTTTACCTCTGGTGTCACCTGGGAAGCTAACCAGACCACCAGGGGATTCCCAAGCCTCCTAATTTTTGAGTTCCTATTTCTTGCACAGTAAAAGCCAGTTTTTACAGTGGGCTCTAAGGTATTACATGCTCTGCCCTCCCCTGCTGCTGCTGCTCAGTCACGTCAGTCCCTTTTCTTCTTTGATCTCCTGTCATCCTCTCTTTTGCTCATGCCATCCCAGCCACATTGGCTTGTTCCTTAATACATCGGTCACAGTCTTTATCTCAGGACCTTTGCACTAGTTACTCCTTCTAGTGGGAAATATCTGTTTTTCCCACAGAGATAATACAAATGACTAGTTTTCTTACTTTCTTCAGTCAAATCTTTGTTTAAATGTCACCTTGTCACCTTTTGAGTGAGACTTTATCCTACCTATATTTAAAATTGCACCTTCAACTTCCACCCCTCACTCCTAATCCTTCTCTGTTTTTTGGTGTACAGCTTTCTGACATACTTGTTACATTTATTGCTTATTGATTCCCCTGGTATGATGTAAAGTCTGTGAAGACTTGCATTTATTTTGATGTTTTGTTTAATGCCTAGTACGGTATTTGGCATATAGTTAATACTCAATAACTATTTCTTTTTTAAAAAATATTTATTTGGCTGTGCTGGGTCTTGGTTGCAGCACAAGGGATCTTCAGTCTTAGTTGCGGCATGTGGGATCTAGTTCCCTGACCAAGGATTGAACCTGAGCACCTTGGATTGGGGAGCATGAAGTCTTAGCCTCTGGGCTACCAGGGAATTCCCTCAATAACTATTTCTTAATCAAATAGGAATAATAATAACTTTTTCTTACCTATTTGTTTATAACAAAGCTATGAAATGTGGTAAGCATGATACAGGATCTTAAAATATTTTTGAACTTTGAAGCATTCATTATACAAATAATGATGATAGAATGATTGCCTTCCCATTGAAATGGTAAATAACACTTGATTATGGAAAAAAATCTTCATAGAGATTCACATATATTATCACATCTCCTAAACTCCAGCTCTCTTGTTTCCAGTTGTCCACGGTATGCTAGATGTAGCCACCTCTGTATTCCATTGCTACCTCAGACAAAACATTTTCGTTACCTACTCCCCTTTTGTGATTCATTGAGTCATCGAAGCTAGAGATGTGAGCATTATTGTCAGTTCTCTCTCTCTTATCCATTACTTTCCAAATATTTCTAAATCTGTACCTTTTTTCTGTATTTCAACTGCTGCTGTTCAGGACTACAACAACTTTTATTTGGAATATTGCCATGATCTCTTATAGTTCTCTCTGTTTTAAATCTTGCTCCCTTTTAAACCATCAGTCATACTGTCTTCAAAATAGTCTAATGGAGATCTGATTATTCGGTTTTCCCTTCTCAAAAGTATTCAGTAGTTTCCAATCATTTAAAGGTACTCTGCATGATATCAAGGGCACTTTATAAATCTTGACCTTTGTCTTTCTCTCCAGCTTTACTTTTCTCCCTTCACAGTTTATACATGAGCAAATATAGTTCTTTTAGTTACCAGATCAGCTTCCAAATTTCATCTCAAATGCTACTGTCTCTGGGAACCCTTCCTTGACTTGCCCAAAGAGACTTAGGTATACTTTCTTCTTTGATCTCATTCTAATTTGTATATATTGCATATCTCCCCACAGTGGTCTGACAACATTCTGAAATAGAGAGATACCATGTCTTTTTACTGTTGTTTCTCCAGTGCCTAGCATGGTGTCTGTCACCTACAAAATGTTTTAAAATAATGAATAATTCTATGGATTGAGAAAATGCTGCATACATTTAGAAGATGCCCCATTTGTTATATTCTGGGGACAGAAGAACCCAGTTGGTGTCTTCGTTCCATTTATCTGTGTGACCTTGGTTGAGTCACTTGAAGTCTCCCAAGCCACAGTTTTCTCAAATTAGAAATAATCAGTAGCTGTTTTATCGATTTCACTATGTCTCTTTGTCAGTCACATGAGATTACACATGTAAAAATGTTTTATAAACTGTAGCGCACTGTATATAGTTGTTAGTTATTATGTGCTGACACAAGCTGAGTTTTTCTCACAACTCATTTTTTCTTGTTTATATTGATGTAGGCCCTTTCATTTTATCATCTAAACCATAAATAACTCTTCTACAACTTGTGTTTTGTTCATGTCCTTTTTCATTAGTAGGCGTGACGTGTTCCTATATATTGTCTTAAATAGGGCAGGTTTAGAGGCTTTCTCAGTAGTCCAGTGGGTTAAAGAGGTTGTAAAGTGCTGGAAATTACTCTTCTCAAGGAGTACCTCAGTCATGGATTCTGTAATTTTTTCTTCAGTTTTTTTTTTTAAATGCATTTTTGCAACTTTTGAAACTTGAAGGGAATTTTTAAAATGTAAGTATAAATTCATTTATTGAGTACTTTCTTTGTGTAAGGCTTTATGCTATTTTAATTCTAACAGTAACTCTGTGAGGGAGGTATTATAATTTTACAGATGAGAAAATTCAATTTTCAGGAAGGTTGTCATTTTGCTGAAATCTCAAAAATTAATAAAAGTGGTGAGTCCAGTATTTCAACAGTTTTGCCTGACTCCAAGTTATCTTACTGTTCTCTTAATGCTTCTCATAAAGTTTTGTTTTGCCTTTGCAAAAACAAACCAAACAAGAAAATGATAGTTTTCCTAGTAGATCTTATATGAACAAAGTTACATGATCAAATTAGGGTTTTGAAAAATTCTGGGTTAAGTTAAGGCAGTTTCTTTACAGCATAAGATCCCAAAGCCTTGCATGTCTAAATATACATTTATATTAGGAGTGGTAAAAGAATGACTAAAGCTTCTGGAAATTATTTGACCATGAAGAGCATCTCTTTGAGAAGATAGTACTGCACCTTGATAATCTGCTTTCTTGTAGTTCTTCTGTGGGTTGATTTTTTTTTTTAAAAAAGAGTTGTCACTCTTGAATGAGGGAATTAACTGCTTTTGTGTGCTAGTTTTCCAGAGAACTAGTATGGTGGTATTATGCTAGATGTTTTTTTAGAAACTTCACTGGTTTGGAGGCTGTAGTTTTTTCCCCCATGAAATCTTCAAAGGCAAATGGCACAGCTCATCCAACTTGGCTCTTACCTTCAGTGAGTTCCCAGGAGGATAACTAACTGAGCTGCTGCTTCCACCTTCTTTCATCTTGATGCTAGGAAGCAGGAGAGTAAGGTTTGAGCTTTGTGTGTGAGCAGAATCCCTTGAGCCAGGAGCAAGAAGCTCTTCCTTTCTGTAAGGATGGTAGTTTCACACTAAGAGATCTGTAAAGCCTACCGTTCTTTCTCTTCTGTGATGCAGGCAGACAGACATGGGCATCAGAGGCAAGAAGGAACAATAGCTTTGATTTTTTTCAGTCATACTGGTCTTGAAATTAACACCTTGGGGGATTTGTATTCTGTTGTTTAAAAGCATAAAGGTTAACTGAATGGTGTTCACCACTAAATAAGTTGAACTACCAGTGAAAAATGTTGAAAATATTTCCTCAATAGAATAATGTATTTTGGAGGGAGGGACAGCTTCTAACCACTCTTTAACATATATTTGGATTGATGTGTTGCTATCAAAGAGATTGAAGGAGTTGGTCATATTTATTGCAACTGCCCAGGACAGTGTGCCTGGAAGACCCTATATTATATTTCTGTGGAAATTTGTTGTGAATAGCATGACACTCTTCCCATGTAGTACTGTCCGTGAATAAATTGTGTTACTCTAATGCTGTTCTTTTCTCATTTTATAATTCACTTAGTAAAGAAGGCTCACTGAAGTCTTTACCTGAGTGCATTGTGAATTTGAAAGTTTTATTTTCTTAGAATATTTTAAATCCAGATTATTTTCTGCCATGTGAATGGAAACTAGAATATGGGTCTCTTACGGCACTAAGATTCAGTCTTAAGTTTTCATTAGTCTGCATTTTTAACTCTTCACTTTGCACATGGAAAGCTGTTTCACAGTTGAGTTCTGTATAATTCATTAACATTGCACTGAAAACTTTCAAGGAATATGGATGACTGGAAAAGGATCTTTTTACAGCTGTATTTACTTGAACAGAAACATCTTTTTATTTATTTATTCATTTATTTATGACTGTGCTGGGTCTTTCTGTAGTTGCAGCGATTGGCAGCTACTCTTGTTGTGGAGCATGGCCTCTAGACATCTAGGTTTCAGTAGTTGTGGCTCACAGGCTTAGTTGCTCCACAGAACACGGAATCTTCCCAGACCAGGGATCAACCTGTGTCCCCTGCATTGGCAGGTGGACTCAACCACTGGACCCACAGTGAAGTCCCAGACAGAACATCCTAAAAATAGCAAGTGCAGCTTTGAAAAACCTGGAGGGTTCAAAGGAATAAGATGTCTCTAGCTTAAATAGTGGTGTAAAAATTTGAGATCTAATGAATTACTATACATAAAGGGGTACCACTTGTTATGAACTGTTTTGATTGTTGCGTTTTTAAAAGTATTTATTTAATTATTTTTCGCTGCACTGGGTCTTTAGGCTTTCTCTAGTTGTGCCGAGCGTGGGCAGCTCTCTAGTTGTGGTGCATGGGCTTCTCATTGCTGTGGCTTCTCTTGTTGCAGAGCACATGCTCCAGGGCACGCAGAGTTAGTTTAGTAGTTGCTGCGCATGGGCTTCGTTGTTAGTTGCTGTGCATGGGCTTAGTTGTTGCGGCAAACAGGCTTAGTTACCCTGCGACATGTGGAATCTTCCCTGACCAGGGATTTAACCCATGTCTCCTGCACTGATTGGCAGATGGACCGCTAGGGAAGTCCTGATTGTTTCACTGATGCTACCAAAGCCTTGATGTATATCTCGAATTAAATCGTAGGTTCCCAATTTTGTCAAAGACAGAGTGGTAGGTGTCCAAGAAGAGTATAACCAAGGTTGGAATCTGAGCGGTTTCTATTTCCAAATTAAACCTTCAGTCTGGCTGACTGAATACCTGATAATAATCACAGGAAGGGAGTGAAATACAGTATACTAGAGGGACTTCCTTGGTGGTCCAGTGGCTAAGAGTCCATGCTCGCAGGGCAGGGGGGCCCAGGTTCAGTCCTTGGTCAGGGAACTAGATTTCATATGCTACAGCTAAAGAATATGCATGTTGCCATGAAGATTGATGATCCTGTTTGCCGTAGCTAAGACCCAGTGGAGCCAAATAAATAAATTTGGCTGCACCAAGTTTTAGTTACAGCATTTTGGATCTTTAGGTTGTAGCACGTGGAATCTAGTTCCTGACCAGGGATCGAACCCGGGCCCCTGGCCTTGGGAGCCTTGAGTCTTAGCCACTGAACTACCAGGCAAGTCCCCAATAAGTAAATATTTTTTAAAAACGCAAAACGACAGTGTCTGTAGTTATGTCACTTTTGTGCTGTCTTCTAGATTCAGTTGGGTTAAGAGTGTGAAAAGGACCGTACAAGGGGCACTTTTATGATGCAAAGAGGTATTAGAGGAGAGAGAACAGTGAGATTTTTACTTATTATTTTGTAGCTGTAAGAATTAGCTGAAGAAGCCTTTGGAAGTGATCATTTTTTAAAGTTCATTATTATTGGAGTATAGTTGCTTTACTGGGAGTGATCATTTTAATTTTGTTATGGGGGCTGCTTACCACATCTATATGTTGCCTAGACTGCACATTAGTTTTTGCTGGTTGTTTAGAAAAGCTTTGTGCTCGCTCTCTTGTTAATCTTTCCGAGTCAACTATTCTCAGTGTTATGCATAAGTATAATTGTGGTATCTGGATATGAGAAAGTAGTCTAGTATTGGTGCTAATCTTGGGGTGTTTTTACATAATTAGTTGAAATCTCCATCTATGGTTACACTGGAATAACTTTTGGTCATTTTAAAAAGTGTAGTTCTACAGTTAGAAGGTTTGGGGTTCACATTTCTGCTTTGCCACTTAACTAGTTGTTAGACCTTAACTTCATTTCTCTGTGCCTGGAGGATAGTAACTCTGTACCTATTAAAAAAATAATTGCCCATCATTCCTCAGCTTAGCACCTGGCAACCTCCATTCTACTTTCTTTATCTATAAATTTGAGTACTCTAGGGTCTTCATATAAGTAGAATCATAAAATATTTGTCCTTTTTGTGTCTAGCTTATTTAATTTTAGCATAATACTTTCAAGGTTCATCTATGTTGTAGCATGTGTTAGAATTTCATTCCTTTTTAAAGCTGAATAATATTCCCTAAGACCTTGATGCTGGGAGAGATTGAAGGCAAAAGGAAAAGGAGGCAGCAGAGGGTGAGATGGTTAGAGAGCATCACTGACTCGGTGGACATGAATTTTAACAAACTCCAGGAGACAGTGGAGGACAGGGGAGCCTGGCGTGCTGCAGTCCACGCGATTGCAGAGTCTTGCATACGACTTAGCAGCTGAACAATAGCAAGAACTGTCTTACTATTTTCTTTTGTGACAGTTCATTCCCACCAGCAATGTACCCATTTTTAAATTGGGTTGTTTGTTTTGTTGTCATTGAGTGATAGGAGTTCTTTTTACTGGATATTAATCCTGTATCAGATATATGATTTGCAAATACTTTCTTCCATTTTCTGAGTTATTTTTTACTCAGTTGATAATGTCCTTTGGTGCACAAAATTTTGATGAGATCCAGTTTACGCTTTGCTGTTTTTTGTGTCATATTCAAGAAATTGTTATCAACTCTGTCATGAAGCTCTTTCCTCCTGTGTTTCCTTCTAAGAGTTTTTCAAGTTTAGTTCTTATTTTTAGGTCTTCGATCCATTTTGAGTTAATTTTTGTATATGCTCCAAGGTAAGGGTCCAGTTTTATTCTTTGGAATGTGGATATCCAGTTTTTCCAGCACCATTTGTTGACAAGACAGTCGTGTCTCCACTGAATGGTCTTGATCTTTGTTAATCATTTGATCATATGTGCAAAGGTTTATTTTTGGAGTTTATATTCTGTTCCATTGGTTTGTATGTCTGTCTTTATGCTCATACCACACTGTTTCAGTAACTGGGGCTTTGTAATAAATTTTGAAGTCAGTAAGTGTAAGTCCTCTGACTTGTCTTCATTTTCAACATTGTTTTGGCTATTTGGGATCCCTTGAGATGACATATGAGTTTTAGGTTGTGTTTTTCTTTTCATATCCCTTTTTTATATTGGGCCAAACAATATAAAACTAAACTGAATGGGATTCTGTTACTATAATATGGCAGCTGGTCCTTGTCATAGAAAATTTTAATTTCACCCAGCTCCTTGGATCACGTATTTTTCTTTACAGTATTAGAAGCAGGGTTACTCTGGATAACTTTTGCTCTTACAAATGAATTTGCTGTGGTTGGAGCATTTTATTTATTGTTAAAAGTTTGGTTCGAATTTATTTTATTTATTTTTGGCTGCACTGGATCTTTGTTGCTGCATGTGGGCTTTCTGTAGTTGCGGTGAGCAGGGGTTATTCTTTATTGAGGTGAACAGATTTCTCATTGTGGTGGAGAGCACAGCCTCTAGGGCACACAGGCTGCAGTAGTCGTGGTATATGGCTTTAGTTGCCTGCGACTTGTGGAATCTTCCTGGACCATGGATCAAATCCGTGTCCCCTGCATTGGCAGGCGGATTCCTATCTGCTGTGCTACCAGCGAAGTCCAGCGGTGGCTTTTCTTTTTGCGGAGCATACTCTCCAGGGCACTTAGGCTGGGCTGCAGTAGTTGCAGTTCACCGGCTCTAGAGTGTGGGCTCAGTAGTTGTGGCACATGCGCTTAGTTGCCCCTCAGCATGTGGGATTTTTCCAGACTGGGGATAGAACCGTGTCCCATGAACTGGCAAGTGGATTCTTAACCATTGGACCACCACAGAAGTCCTCAAATTAAAAAAAAAAAAAAAATCAAGACACACAGTGAGAAGTTTTCTCATCACTTCTCACCTGCCTAGTTTTAAACATCATCATTGTTATTCCTTTTCTGTCATTTCAGAATTTTCTATGCATATGCAAGCATATATGAATTTCTTTTTAGTTTTTCTTTTTACACAAAAGATAGCTTTCTACATCTTTTTTTCATTTAATAATACAGGAGATTCTTTTCAAATCTATATATAGAGAATTTGCTTATTCTTTAAATGAAAATTTTGAGAGTGAAAATCTTTTCATGGATATCAAAACTTTGTTGGGAAAGAATATTCAAGTTTATGGCTGTGTACCTTTCCTATTGTCTGCAAGTCTTGCTCTTTAATAACTTTCATTGCCATTATTCTCTTAGTCAGCATTGAATAAACATAATTTGAGTACCGCTGTGTTATTAAACTTAATTTAGAAGTGCTGATTATCTAGTTTATAAAGTCTGTTTTGTTTTTTCATCTATAGTCTTAAGTCTCAAATTATATCAGAAAACCCAACTCTCCAATAAGTGATACAGTGTTATTTTTCTAGTTCCTAGAGTATATAGACCCCAGGTGGTTTTTCTCTATCCTTGACTAGTTTGGTCTAGAAAAAATAACTGATAAAAGAGAAAACTTGGATCTCTTTACCCATGTGTCAGCGCTCTGTTCACTTTGTAACCACTTAAATCTGCTGGTTATGGGGAACTGAAAAAGCATGGCTTATTCATATATTCATATGAACATTCATAGGTATTAGGTATTTATTGTATATCTACCATGTAAAAGACATATACATAAGTGTTGTATAGCAAGTAAAGATTAATTATAAAACTTCAGTCCTCAAGAAGATACATAGTCCAGAAGAGAAGACATGTATTAAAATAACTACAACATTAGATACAATGTGTTTATAAATTAAGTAACCAACATATTAGGAAACAACATATCAACATCTGTTACAATTCGGTTCAGAGTGTGATTTAAGCTTACCAAAGCCTGAAAATTCTACTTTCAAAAACCTCTCTTTATTCCGTCTATCTGTATCTATCCTAACGTGAGTTGTTTTAGTTTTAGCCATTGTAATTGCTTGCCCATATCACCTTAGGTATGTCTCTTTTGATTTTGGCTACGTCTTGTGGTTTGCTGCATCTTAGTTCCCAAGTCAGGGATTGCACTAAGGCTCATGGCAGTGAAAATGCCAAGTCCTAATCGCTGGACCACCAGGGAATTACCTTGGATAAGTTTTTTTAATAATAACTAACATTACTGGGCTTTTTTATGTGCAAATACTGTTTTAAGCACTTCACATTAACTTGTTTAATCCTCACAGTACCTCCATTTTTACAATAAAAAAACTGAGGCACAAAGAGGTTAAGTGATTTCCCTAAGGTCACAGACCTAATAAATAAAAGAGCTGGGATACAGAATCAGGAAGTTTTGACTGTTTGGCTCAGATTGTTTAGCATTATACCATACTGTGTGTATGTGTGTATTACGTACATGTTTATCATTGTTTTGTTGATTGTACAGTATCTCATTGTATGGATATACTTTAGTTTGTACCTAGTCTATCCCCACTGAGGAATATTTAGGATGTTTCTAGTGTGTGAGTGTATTGTCATAACCAGGGTTCCAGTGAAACATCTTACATACATTTTAGTGTATCTATAGGTAAAATTTCTAGAAATAGAATTATTGGACCAAAGGGCATGCACATTGAAAATTTTGTCAGATATTAAATTATCCTCCTGTAATTTGTACCAGTTTACATTCATACCAGCAGCCTGTGAAAGTTTTTAAAACAGCTCAGTTTAAATCTAAATTTGAGGGAAGCAATGTGGTTTGATAGTGATGAGTACTGTCTTCAAGTGCCTCTGTATCTTGTTAGCATTTCTTTTCTTAAAAGCATATATCTCTGGATTTGATTATTGGCCATCTAACTGTAGCCAGTTGTTGGGAAGAGGAGTACACAGTTTAACAGAAAATTTTACTTGTTCGAAATAGCCTTCAAACCAATCAGTTGTCAGACATGGGACTTCCCTTCGGGTCCAGTGGTTAAGAATTTGCCTGCCAAGGCAAAAGACCCTGGTCCTCAGGGAATTCCTCGGGGAATTCGATCCCTGGTCCTCAAACTGAGATTTCATATGCCGCAGGGCAACTGCTGAGCCCGTATTCTAACACCCTCGAGCTGCAACTGCGAAGCTCACATGCCTTAACTACTGAAGCTGTGCTCTGCAACAAGAGAAGCTTCACTGCAATGAGAAGCCCACACACCACAGCCCATATGCTGCAGCAAAGACCCGGCACAGCCAAAAATTAAAAAAAAAAAAAGAAAAATTGTTAGTCTAAACCTTTTTAAAATTTTGTTAAGTTGATTTGTCACCACGATCTTTTAAGATCAGGACAACCTCAATAAGAATGAGCACGTATAGTTCCCAGTTGACTGCTTTCATGGAAACTCCTTATTGGAGTCCCTGTTAAACTCCCAGTGGGCAGAGGCAGAGAGCCAAACACTGCTAAATCACTGTTTTCAGGGAATGGGGATGTTGAGACAAATAAGACCAAATGCTTTATACAACTCAGATTTCCTTTCTAACTAGTTTTCCTGCTCTTTGGTAAGTTATTTGTCTTCTTCCTGATTCCCATTTCTCTATTTTTAGAGTTAAGGTGATTTATTTTATTCAGTAGATTTAAATTTTGTTTAGTGAACTTGGAACTTATTAGTAGGCCTTCACTTGCCCAGAGTAGGGTGTTACCTTGGGTGGTACCATGACCCCACATTCAGGGCCTACAGGCAGGAGTAAAATGAAACAAACTGGTGTTCATACACATCCTCAAGGGGGTGACAGGAAATCTGATTAATTCAATGGCATGCATGCTGAGTTGCTTCAGATTGACTCTTCGAGACCTTATGGACTGTAGCCTGCCAGGCTCCTGTGTCCATGGGATTCTCCAAATGTATTCAAAGTTACCATCTCCTTTGAAGTGGAAAGAGCATTGGAGACTGTTTCCATTAATTACTGGTGATGGTGATGTCTTGCTTCATTTCTACTCAGGAAATCTGTCATTTTATTTCCAAGGACTGAGTAATTGTCTTCTGGGCCTGTTAATATCTGTTCTATTAAGTTTTGGATTACTGTGATATTTCCTTCTGTTGACTGATCAAAGATTTAGATCCACTGCTGATCTTTGTCTTCCTTATTGCTTGACTCTGGTTTTTAGAAATGAAGAGGAAAAGAAACGGATCTCCAGATGTCTTATCATCAGTACTACCTGTTTATAGTGAGGTCTAAATGAAGACAACCATGAATGGGTCTCTAATATTAAAATATTGAAAGCTTAACAGTTTTTATATTTGGGGCAAAATTTATTTTAAAAATTTTCTTTTATCTCTTAGCTTTATAAGAAATATTTTTATGAAAGAGAGAGGATTTCTCTTCCATTTACTAAAATTGATCACTTTTTCTTCACTTTCATATTTTGGATAAAATTAAGCTAGAGCCACTTTTGAGACTTCGCTTGGAAATAATATCAATAAAGAGGAAGTGTTAGTGTGCATTAGAGTAAACTCTGTAAAGAGGAGAATTTTGCCTTATTGACTATTGTAGCTCTTGCACCTAAAACTGCTAACTGCTGCTAAGTCGCTTCAGTCGTGTCCGACTCTGTGCGACCCCATAGACGGCAGCCCACCAGGCTCCCCTATCCCTGGGATTCTCCAGGCAAGAACACTGGAGTGGGTTGCCATTTCCTTCTCCAATGCATGAAAGTGAAAAGTCAAGGTGAAGTCGCTCAGTCGTGTCTGACTCTGTGCGACCCCATAGACGGCAGCCCACCAGGCTCCCCCATCCCTGGGATTCTCCAGGCAAGAACACTGGAGTGGGTTGCCATTTCCTTCTCCAATGCATGAAAGTGAAAAGTCAAGGTGAAGTCGCTCAGTCGTGTCCGACTCTCAGCAACCCCATGGACTGCAGCCTACCAGACTCCTCCATCCATGGGATTTTCCAGGCAAGAGTACTGGAGTAGGGTGCCATTGCCTTCTCCTGCACCTAAAACAGTGCCTGCCATATAATATGTGATTAATTTTTGTTGAGTGAATAGGAAGTAGATAACTATATTGTGATGCCTCATAGTTGGCATTCTTTGTACCATTTAAGATGAATAAACTAACTAGTTACATGTGTCAACTTGGATAAATGTCAAGGACTTTGCTGGCGTTTCCCTGGCTAAGACTCTGCACTCCCAGTCAGGGGACCAGGTTTGATCCCTGGTCAAGGAAGTAGATCCCACGTGTTACGGCTTCCCAGGTGGCTCAGTGGTAAAAAAAATCTGCCTGCCAGCGCAGGAGACACGGGTTTGAGCCCTGGGCTGGGAAGTTGCCCTGGAGAAGGAACTGGCAGCCCACTTGCGTGTTGTTTCTTTTTTTTCCTTTTTTTTGCCACCTCACTTGTGTGTTCTTGCCTGGAGATGTCTGTGGGCAGGGGAGCCTGATGGGCCACAGGCCGCGGGTCACAGAGGAGCATACAGGCTGAGGGACTGAGCATGGACACACACCAGCTAAGATGAGTAGACTAGTTACCTGTATTAACCAGGCTAATATCAGAGGTACTTTTAAAGAAAAAGTTTAGTTGCAAGGTGGTATACATATGTATATGATATAATACCGTAAAGCTTAAACTTGAAAAATGATGCAATATTTTTATATAGATATAGCTGCACACATAAAGCAAAAGTACTAAAAAAAGGTCAGTGATAAACCAAACTCATTGTGGTGATTACTTTGGGGAAAGGAAGAGAAAAATGGGATTGGAATAGTTACTCAGAGAGCTTCAGTTTTATTTGTAGTATTATATCTCTTAAAATAGTTGATAAGTAAATGGTTGTTTGTTATATCATTCTCTATACTTTTTGGTACAGTTGAAATGTTTAATAGTCAAATGAGAGGTTACAGATCAGAAGTCACCAAAGGAAGGGCTAGTAGGCCAAATTCTGCTTGTTGCTTGTGTTTTGTCCAGCCCCATGAGCTAAAAATTATGATTGCTTCTTATAGTTTTAAATGATTGGAAAAAATGAAAAGAAGGGACTTCCCTGGTGGTCCAGTGGTTAAGAATCCTCCTGCCAAAGCAGGGGACAGCGTGTTCAATCCCTAGTCGCAGAAGATTCTACGTGCCGTGGGGCAGCTGAGCCTGCGCGCCACAACTGCCGAAGTCCTAGAGCCTGTGCCCTGCAACAAAAGAAGCCCCATTTGCTGTAGCTAAGAAGAGCAGCAATGAAGACCAGTGCAGTCAAACAAAAAAAAATCGAAAGAAGGATATTTCATGATATTTCAATTTCATGTGAAAATTATACAAAATACTGATTTTAGCATTCATAAATAATTTAATTGGAGATAACGACACTCATTCTTTACGTATTGTCAGTGATTGCTTTCACACTGCTATAATATCAAAGGTAATTGTCACAACGAAGATAAGACTCTCAAAGCCTAAAATATTTATCTGAGCCTCTACAGAAAAAGGCCAGTCTGTAGTATAAATGAATTCTGGTCCTAGAATAATGGTGATATAACTGAGCAGATGAGAAGCTATTTGGTGAATACTTGTAATACGTTGGATGTAGTTTTTCCCAGATTGTGTTTTTTAAAAGAACATTTTAATCAAAAGTCAGAGAGAGACTGACTTTCATGGAAGTTTAAAAGTGATTCCCCAATAGAATTAAATCTTGTTGAATAAGCCTAAATCTGATACAGATGCCCGGGTTGTTGGTGGAGGGACTCCTTCGTTGTTGTTTAGTCACTAAGCCCTGACTCTATTGTGACCATGTGGACTGCAGCCCACCTCCTCTGTCCATGGGACTTCCCAGGCAAGAATGCTGGAATGAGTTGCCATTTCCTTCCCCATATTTGACAGAAAATACTAATAGCTCTGTGATTTGGGATTGGTGTTTTGGTAATTTATTGTTTCTTATTTCCAATGATTTTCAGCAGAGCAGCAGCCTTTTTTTTTAAGTTTGAGTGCATCTGATTCTTTTTTTAAAATTATTTATTTTTTGGTTGTTCTGGGTCTTCCTTGCTGTATGCGGGCTTTCTCTGTGAGTGGGGGCTACTCTTCATTGAGGTACACAGGCTTCTCATTGTGGTGGCTTCTCTTGTTGCAGAGCGCAAGCTCTAGGTAGAGAGGATTCAGTAGTTATGACCTTCGGGCTCAGTAGTTGTGGTACCTGGGCTTTAGTTGCTCTTCGAGGCATGTGGAGTCTTCCTGGACCAGGGAGGTAGATTATTATCTATTGTACCACCAGGAAAGTCTCAAGCAGCAGCATTTTAAAGGAATGTGGTGTTTGAGTATGCAGACATAGAAAGTTATTGAAGTAGGGGCATCTTTTTTGGTAATCCTTTTTACTTTTAGGTGTCTGAAACTTTGACCAAGTATTTAGTTTGGGGACCTTAATGTACACAGCAGAAGTAGTGATTTGAATCCATTACAACATAGTTGGTGTTTTTTAAAGACACAGTACTGGGTGCCTATAGAAGAAACTTTTCCTGTGCAGATGCTTTCACTTCAGAGCAACATGATACAATTTTGATTATTTGGAGCAAAGTACATCATGAGAAACGCTGGACTGGAAGAAACACAAGTTGGAATCAAGATTGCTGGGAGAAATATCAATAACCTCAGAAATGCAGATGACACCACCCTTATGGCAGAAAGTGAAGAGGAACTAAAAAGCCACTTGATGAAAGTGAAAGAGGAGAGTGAAAAAGTTGGCTTAAACATGGCATCCTGTCCCATCACTTCATGGGAAATAGATGGGGAAACAGTGTCAGACTTTATTTTTTTGGGCTCCAAAATCACTGCAGATGGTGATTGCAGCCATGAAATTAAAAGACGCTTACTCCTTGGAAGAAAAGTTACGACCAACCTAGATAGCATATTCAAAAGCAGAGACGTTACTTTGCCGACTAAGGTCCGTCTAGTCAAGGCTATGGTTTTTCCTGTGGTCATGTATGGATGTGAGAGTTGGACTGTGAAGAAGGCAGAGCCCCGAAGAATTGATGCTTTGAACTGTGGTGTTGGAGAAGACTCTTGAGAGTCCCTTGGACTGCAAGGAGATCCAACCAGTCCATTCTGAAGGAGATCAACCCTGGGATTTCTTTGGAAGGAATGATGCTAAAGCTGAAACTCCAGTACTTTGGCCACCTCATGCAAAGAGTTGACTCATTGGAAAAGACTCTGATGCTGGGAGGGATTGGGGGCAGGAGAAGGGGACAACAGAATGAGATGGCTGGATGGCATCACTGACTCAATGGATGTGAGTTTGAGTGAATTCCAGGAGTTGGTGATGGACAGGGAGGCCTGGCGTGCTGTGATTCATGGGGTTGCAAAGAGTCAGACACGACTGAGCGACTGAACTGAAGTGAATGACTTATTTGGGGTTTCCCCAGTGGCTCAATGGTAAAGAGTTTGCCTGCCAAGCAGGAGATGTGGGTTTGATCCCTGTGTCAGGAAGATCCTCTGGAGGAAGAAATGGCAACCCACTCCCATTTTCTTGCCGGGGAAATCCCTTGGACAGAGGAGCCTGGCGAGCTACAGTCCACAGGGTTGCAGAGTCAGAACACAGCTGAGCAACTAAATCATGGTCACAGTCACTTATGTAGTTCACAGTATTTCCCTGGTAAACACTAATCTTTCCCATGTACTCAATTGAATAGTCTGAGACATTTAGCACTGAAAATCAAGTAATCGTATTTGAGCAAACTGTTTCATCACATTCTCCTGGCGTTATGTAAAACTATTCTGCTCTCATTGTATTAGAAGAAACAGAAAGGGCAAAATCAGATGATCTGAGTGCTCTTCATCTTTTCTTCCTTTTAAAAAGTGTTTTAAGCTATATATATTGTTTTAGTTTTCAAAGTCATAGCTATGGTATTTTTTAATTAACTGGAAATATTTGGTTAATGAATTTTTCTTTTCTAAGAGACCCTTCAAATAGGGATCTTAATACAATTGTCTTGGATTATGAAAAGCAATGAAGCATTAAATATCTAGTCTGATGACATTTTTTTCTCTTAAATTTATGGATGTACAAATAGAATATAAAAAGATCTTTTAAACTGTAGTTAGTATTTTAGTCAGTACTAGGAATTGCTTTCTTGATCTGAAAATTTTCTCGTCCACTCTCAGGCTCACAAGCTGTTTAGTTTTTATGATCCCACCTGCTTTCCTTTTTGTTTCATATTATCCCCTTTATCTGCCCTACTTGTTGGAGTAGAGAATCCAGTTCTTGTTTGAGTGGGGTTTTTGCTTGGGGATAGGCAATTGTCTTGCTATTAGGAGCCATTCTGTTTCATACCTGATCTCATGCAGGTCTTTAGTACTCTGTAGAGATTTTTCTTGTTAGAGGAGTTTTTGAAGAGCCATTCTTAACTTCCAGAGTCAAAGGTATGAAAGTCTCGTGAAAGATATATATGATCCTAATCCCAGATATGATTATCAATCTTAGAAAGTTTTATAGGTTTAAAAAAAAAAAAGAATGAATAATTGGAGCTGTGTGGCCAAAGGAAGGATTTGAATACTGTGTTCTTGCCTGGAGAATCCTGGGAACGGGGGAGCCTGGTGGGCTGCCATCTGTGGGGTCGCACAGAGTCGGACATAACTGAAGTGACGCAGCAGCAGGTATCTTAAAATCAAGAATAAATCATTGCATCATCAAATATTTAGGGACTCCTTTCCCTGCACCTCAGATGTCTTGGTTCTATACCCTTTGTACCTGATTTCTATAGCATTGAAGCAAGGAAATACTATCACGCTTCTTGCCTATCAGTTTTGTTTTGTCTTGTTTTAGGTAAACTTTGTTGTGTTTTTTTGTTTTGTTTTTTAACCTGAGATACAGTATACATACAGAACATGTTTTATAAGATGACCACCTAAATAAGAGATACAGAAGATGACCTCTACCCAGGAGACTTTTTCATGCTCCCTCCTAGTTATCCTTCCCTTCTCCTAAAGGTATTTGATAGAATTAACTTTTCTTATTTTCTTTGTCAGTATTTATGTTAAATTGCAAGGTTAAGATTGTTGGTAATAATAGCCACAGACCTCCTTGAGGGTAAAATCATGTTGATGGCGTTCACTCTAATGTAATGGTTCTTAACTGGGAAGGATTTTGCCCTCTACAGGACATTTGGCTCTGTATGGGAACTTTGTTCTCAAAACTGGGATCTGCTCTGTAGAGGCAAGGGTAAGCATCCTCCAGTGCACAGGACAGAGGCCTACAATGAAGAATTATCTGGCCCCAAGTGCCAGTAATACTGAGGTGGTTAATTTTAATGTTGAAAATACAGAGAACATATTTGAAGATACTTAAAATTTAATAAAACAGACTTCTCTGAAGCTCAAACGGTAAAGAATGTGCCTGTGATGCAGGAGACCAGAGTTCAGTCCCTGTGTTGGGAAGTTCCTCTGGAGAAGGGAATGGCAGTCCACTCCAGTATTCTTGCCTGGAGAATTGCATGGACAGAGACGCCTGGTGGGCGACAGTCTGTGGGGTCGCAGAGTCAGACACGACGGAGCGACTAACACACACAACACAAAATTTAATAGAAAGAAAGTTTACTTTAAATTTGACAGTCATACATTTACCACTTTTTTCTTTCAAGACCTTTCCTTTTATGTTGGCTTCCATTTTTCTGGTTAGTGTAATATAAGATGGTTGTCCTGAAATTCTAGTGTCTTGATGCCTCATAAGTGTACTAGGATTGTCACAGATTGAAGTGAATTCTGAACTTGCCCAACCAGGACAGTAGGCTAGATTCCAAAGTGATTTCTCCATCTCTGATAATTAAATGGATAGTTAGATCTAGTTTTCTAGTATAGTCTGTTGAGCATAGGAATTCAGTGTGGTAATTATTAAAGTGTAGGATAGATTTTGAAAGTTTATGGAAGTCATTGTGTAGCTGCAATAATTTATTTTACCTTAGATTGTTCCTGGTTGGAGACTCTTTAAAGTCAGAGGTTGACTAGAACATGAGCATATAGAATGTAGCTCAGTGTGTGTGTTGTGTATATGTACATATACATATGTGAGTGAGTGAGTGAAAGTCGCTCAGTCTTGTCCGATTCTTTGTGACCCCATGGACTATACAGTCCATGGAATTCTCCAGGCCAGAATGCTGGAGTGGGTAGTTCTTCCCTTCAGGGGATCTTCCCAACCCAGGGGTCGAACCCAGGTCTCCTGCATTGCAGGCCCATCTGAGCCACCAGGGAAGCCCTACATACACACATATATATATGGGCATTTTTTGTGACTTAGTGATAAAGTTAAGAGCAGTCTTTGCAACAGAAGTGGAATATGAGAAGCTTAATGTAGAGTTAAAATATCTGAAACTCTAAGCAAAATTGTTCATAGGCTAGCTTTACCTGTTGAAAGCTAGAGACACTAGTGGATATCTAGTAACAGGAAAAATCGGGATGAAAAAGAATCCAAGTGCTTAGAAAATCTATGACAAAATGTTGATTTGACTACTAAAAGGCGACTTTCCTCTGTTTCCTCAGCGGCACTTAGTTGATGACAGGTGTTAGCACATTAGGATGTTTGGGTTGAATTTTGGTTTGTTTTTATTTTTTTGGCCATGCCATGCAACATGCTGAATCTTATTTCCCTGACCAGGGATCAAATCCATGCCCCTGCAGTGGAATTTTAACCATTAGGCTACCAGGGAGGTCCCTTGAGTTGAATTTTCATATGTATGAACATTAGTGATTTGTCTGAAAAGAACTTGGTGCTCCAACAAAGATACAGGGAAGGAACAAATAGGAGAGAATGAAAATAGCAGTCAAGTATTAAGGATTGAGATGTTATTAGGCATGGTCACTAGGAATGGCTAGCATGCTGCTGATAGAAGGATTAGAATAAGTTAGGGATTCGAGAATGTAGTTACTTTGTGGCTCCCTGCTTTATCTTTTACTTTGTCTTTTGAAAGAGAAGGTTCCAAAACATTCTTTTGTAAGCATTAAATACTTAATGCTCTAGGTGATTTTCCTGTTTCTCTTTCCTCTGGATAGTGAAGGTCCCTAGTGCCCTTGGGAAACTAAACCACCCTCATAGAAAAGACTGGCTTAGGAACATTTTATGTCTCATGAGAGGTAATATGGTTGATACAATTTACTTCTTTTATATGGTGATTTAAAAGGGCTTCCACGGTGGCTCAGCGGTAAAGAATTTGCCTGCATTGGGGGTACCAGTTCGATTCCTGGGTTGGGAAGATCCCCTGAAGGAGGAAATGGCAACCCACTCCAGTATTCTTGCCTGAAAAATTCCATGGACAAAGGAGCCTGGACTCCTCTGTCCATACGGGCTACAGTCCATGGGGTCCTAAAAAATCAGACCCAATGGAGTGATAAGCGTGCATGTGGTGATTAAGTCATTGAGAGTAGGGTATAGCAGTAATTTTAAAATTATTTTTAATACTTGAATAATAGAAGGCTTTTGGCCTTTCTTCTTTAAAAAAAAAAGTCTCTCAAACTTCTTTTTTTGGCTGCACCATGGCTTGTGGGATCTTAGTTCCCTGACCAGGTTAAATTCAGGCCCTGGCAGTGAAAGTGCCAAGGCCTAACCCACCGGGGAATTCCCTCTACAATAATTTTATTTCCTATAAGTCCAGGAGTGAACACATTGAGGAATATTATTTTGCCGGAGGGTGGGGGGGTGGGGGCGGAGACAATACTCCTTAATTTAAATACTATCTCAGAACAGGAAGCCTTGTTCGGATTTCCTTTTGTTCCTGTATCAGACCCAATCCATATTCTACTTTATAAGGCAGTGTACTTAGTTTTTATTTGACTTTAGCCAAGTTTTTAATAAATACGTTCTCCCAATTAGTGGTAGATACTTCAGTATCAATCAGTCACTAATTTATAACTCCCAAATATTGAAGACTGATTTTTTTCCCCCTGTTAAAATAGGCATTATTCTGTTCTACCTACTGGGCACAAATCATCTGTTCTTAGAGACTCAGTACATTATTTTGGAATTAATTCCCAATTTGTGCATCAAGCTTGGGATAGCAAAATCGTTTTCTTTGTAGTACTGTTGATTGCATGCTGTATTATTTCTAAATATGTGGAGAACTCCTATCTTCTCAGAACTAACTTTTGATTAGTTGAACTCTTCTACACTTAATTTAAAAAATGGGAGCTTATTGATCATATGCATAGGGTTCTCCTGTTCTTTGATCTGTTTGTTGTCGTAATAGTGATCTTGAAATGTCATGAGCTGATTTTTCCAAATAGAATAGACTCACTGGAAATGGAACTATACAGAGTTTGCAGGAGAGGACTAATAGCTGGATACTTTAGCTTCACTTTTTGTTTTTGATACCAGTAATAACTTGTGAATTTTGTATAAAATAATCTTAGATATAGGTTAAGATTTTAAAGTTTTTTAAATTTTATTTTTTAACTTTAGCAGTGGTTCCTACTTTAATCCATTTGTTCTCTGAGCTCAAAGACATATATTAAAAACTGGCACAAAAAATTTAGCAAATTACTTATAAAATTTGTGAAGTGCAAAGATGGGGTAACTGTGGTTTTTGTAGATTTGTTTCTGATATTGGTTCTATGAAGTTCATTTTTGTCTTTTAGGAGTACTTTCAAGAAGACTTTTAGTTATTATTAATTTGAATCCTGTTTGCTGAGTCCAGAAAGATAATCACCTCTTTCCTCATAATGATCACCCTTTATGATTTGACCCTCCCAGACATTTATCTATCAGATGTCTTTCACATATCTAGATTGTATGTGCTTATTAGCCTTTCTCGAGAAGTTGACCCTCCCAGACATTTATCTATCAGATGTCTTTCACATATCTAGATTGTATGTGCTTATTAGCCTTTCTCGAGAAGTCTTGCATGAAATCTTCTAGGAGTAGAAATTATATGTGCTTATAAAAGAGTTTGTTACTTCAGTTGTATTTGACTGATACTTCCTTTAGTGCAGGGAATGGATTAAATAAATGGAGACTTAGAATGGAGATTGGCACAGCAAGCGCAGTGAACTGGGCTCTTGAGTTTTGGCCAAGAAATAGCCAAGTCATCATGCTATAGTGGACCAAGTGTGGGCATTGGAGCCAGCATCTACTGAATGAGTTAACTGAAAGAGTGACTTCATTCATATTTATTAATTTTACCAAGTTAGTTTCCATATCTATAAAACGGGAAAAGGATCTCACTCTACTGGTTTATTGTGTGGATTAACTAAATATTCAGTGTATTAAATGCTCAGTGAATGTTAAATCTTTTCTTTTTCTTAAAGAATTTATATTCTTCAGAGCATCACAACTTAAATAACATTTGCCAAGGAGTATCGCCAAGTTTACAATTTTCAGCTCATACAATTAAATACTTTTGGTTTTGGATGATGATTTAGTTGAAAAGAGCAGGGTCACTAGCTACCGTATAGTTTTTTTTTTTTATGTATTTATTTATTTGGGTATGTCCAGTTTTAAATTTTAGTTGTGGGATGCAGAATCTTCAGTCTTCGTTGCAGCATGAAGGATCTTCAGTTGTGGCATGCACGCTTTTAATTGTGGCATGGGAGACCAAGTTCCCTGAACAGGGATCGAACTTGTACCATCCCCTCCACTCCCCCTCAACCCCCCACCCCGAATTGGGAGCACAGAGTGTTAGCCTTTTCATACTGTTCATGGGGTTCATGGGGAAAGATTGAAGGTGGGAGGAGAAGGGGACGACAGAGGATGAGATGGTTGGATGGCATCACCGACTCGATGGGCATGAGTTTGAGTAAGCTCCAGGAATTGGTCATGGACAGGGAGGCCTGGTGTGCTGCAGTCCATGGGGTCTCAAAGAGTTGGACACGACTGAGCGACTGAACTGAGTGTTAGCCACTGGACCACCAGGGAAGTTGCTACCATGTAGTTCTTTTTTTTTTTTTTTTTAACCATGTAGTTCTTAACTTTTGAGGGTCTTGAAGAAAAATACCTGTTGGTTTGAGCATCTCTGCTATCTCTGGACTACTAATCAGTTTAATATAAAGGCAGGCATTGTAGTAAGCATAGTATACTGTCTTAGTCTGTGTAATGTTGGAGAGTTCATTCTTTGCTAATGGAGTCACAAAGAGCCAGCCAGACAGGACTCAGCACAGCACAGCAGCAGTGGTAATCACTCCTGACAGCTTAACTGTATCTTAAGCCTTTTATATTATCTTAAAGACTGATAAAAATTGACCAGTGTTTAAATGCAATCAAATGTGTGGGCTTAAATAGGCATGCTCTCTGAGTGATTGTTAAAAGATAGTCTTTCCTACCCTGATTAAACATGGAGGTAGTGAACTTCAGTTTGCAATACATAGTTGGTCTCTGGTGGAAATGTGTTGAGTAAGAAGAAAATTGATTATATTCGCTGCCCTGTTTATCACAGACATCATATTTTCCTTTATCTCCTAAAATGATAGTGTCTAGATCTGGAGACCTCTGATGGACTCCTATTAAGTACAGCTTACTGTGACTGAGATGGTACAGCGTTAACCACTCAAAGCTTAGCTTGATTTAGATGTAGGGTTTTCCTTTATAGTTTGTAGATTATTGAATGCCTTATACCAGTGGTCAATATTTCCTACTTCAGGTTTAGCTCAGTCAGTATTCCTTTTCTGAAAACTGAAGGTAATATTAGGTTGTTCAGGAATACTTTTATTTACAAATTAATATCTTTGGGTAGAGTGTTGATTATTTTTCTCTATATTCTCTAGACTCTAGAAGCTTTAATATTTGGACAAAGCAAAGGTTTTGTGAGAGATTCTGGTGCAGTAAGCAGTTATGATTTGAGTTTCAGGGACCCAAGTGAGGGAAGTACTTGGGTGATAGATACCAGTTGAAAAGTAAGAAAATCTCTCCCCTGCTCCCATTATTTCTTGTTAACTGTTTATAAAGAATTTATTTCCTGAAACAAAGATCCTAGAGTAAATGTCCTTCAGCCAATAGATCTCCAAAACAGTTATCACTGCTCTTCCTTGGTTTGCTTGGATTTCTTCCCTGCCACTTTCTGACCCCTAATCAGTACTTTTGGGAAATAAAAACTCCTTATAAAGTGATTGGGGAGATTTGTTCTAAAACAGGAAAAGAAATGTTCATTAGGAGAAACTGTTGTAAAATATACAATACAAGGACTTAAGCCGTTTTTTATAGAGTTTGTGTATACTGTTATGACTGCTTCACTGTGAAACCTTGCTGTATGATTTTTGTTAAATGTGAATTCAGCTGTCCTGAGTGGTGTTAATTGATAGGGGTAAATACCTGTGAGACAACTTCAGGAAAAAAATCTTTAGTGAATACATCTACAGTCTTATCAGTGTCTTTTCCTTAGCACTAGCAATAAGGGATAAAGAAAAGAAGCTTCGTTGGCAATATTTCTTTGTTTTTTGTAATTTGGGGTATGTTTTGGTGTTGATGCTTTGATTTCCTGTCTTGGATGTTGGCTTTGGAAACTAAACAGTTAAAGCATCATGATTTGAGAGGAAACCAGCTCTCATGAATGAAGGCAAAGTTTGGCACTAGGCCAGAATAATGGGGGTGATAGTTAGGGTGGGGAGACTGACTGACTTTTGTACCACAAATGACTTTTAAAAATTAAGAGATAATCCATGTCCTGAGGTTACAAACCGGCTACAACTGGTTTTTCTCCCCCCCCGCTCCTGCCCCCGCTAGGCATCATGGGTAAAAGTAAGCATCCCCCTGTTTCTTTTGTTTAATATAACAGTACGCCATGTGATTGGCAGGGCAGTGCCCGCTTGGAAACCGGGTTTGTGCAGGTCTCTCAAGGGGGCTGGCACGTATGGGGCCGCCCCTGTGCTATAGAAAGAGCTTCTCTTACGATAGAAGAGAGAAAGGGAACCTCTCCCCCCTCCCCCCAAAACAAAACAAAAAACCTAAACCCATCTCTTATTCCTTTTTTCCCTCCTTTTTCTGTTTCCCCCCCTTTCTTGTCTCCAGCTTTCCTGGCAGCTAGAGGAGGGAGCAGAAAAATGTATACCTGTAAGTACATTTAACTGTCTTGCCCCAGCCCCCTTCTTTCTTTTTCAAAAGCAGAGACTGAATTCTTCACAACCTTTTCCTCACTACATGTAGAAGGTGATATGTTGAGGTTTCTGATGGAATTGAAATAATAAATACCATTGCTTTTAAAAATTTATTGCGGAATAATTGTTCTCATACAAACCCCCTTTCGATTTTGATTCTCAATCCCTCTGCTTCATCTTTCTGCTTTTTGTAATGGTTTCTGGATTCTAGTTTTCTTTGAGCTGAAGCTGTGAGAGGAATGTTATGTTTAGGTCTTCTTTTTCTTTTTTAAAATTTCTTTTGTCTATAGCAGTGATGGTTCTAGCTTCCCCTTACCCTCACTACCCACCCACCCCCCCTTTTCCATGTCAGCTCCAACCCTGCTCTGTGAATGGAGTCGACCAGCTGACTGAGTGCTGGCATCATGCCAAGGGCTGCAAAGCAATGAGAATGTGCGCGCGCTCGCGTGTGTAAGTGTATACAGAACACAAAGGGAAAGGCCTGCAGTCTAGGAAATCACAGACTATTATATAAGGAAGTCTGCGTCATCTCTGCTTATTTGGGCTAATGGACCAGGAAAAGGGGAAGGCTTAGAGCAAGAAAAGTACCCTTTTGATATAAATACACTTTTTTTTCCCTCACCATCCTTATTTTTTTTAAAGATACTTTTGTTGTGGCACAATGAGAGCTTCTCTGTCCAGGTGGTAGTAACCATGTTCCTAGTGAAGTGTAACTCTTTTGGGACTTGAAGCAGTTTGTTCTGACTCTTCTTGTCCCAGTGCAGGTGTGTTTGAGGAAGAGGGATGACTGGAAGAGAAATGCCTCCTGAATTTAACAGCTGTAATTTGTTAGATACTTTTTTCCAAACTGTTTCAAATCATTCAGGATTGCCAAAAGTATGGGGTTGGGGGGAGGTGCTGTTAAGGAGAAGCAAAAGGCCTTGTCACAGAGCAAATTATATATTAGCTTTTCCTTTGAATCCACCCCCCCATATTTTCTTTATTTCTTGTTGTTGTTTTGTTTAGTATATTATAAAAATGCAGTAGTCTCCCCCCGCCATCTGCTGCAGTTAGGGTTGTTCAAAGAGAAGGTCAAATAGTTCTTGAAAGGGAAAAAAAAGGAAAGATCTAAGCTTCCAGATACTGCAAGTGTTACAGTTTTGGAATTCAGTTGGCATGATTGTATCTTTCATTGGTCATTAAGAGCTCATTTAGAAATTATATTTCAACTTACCACCAATTTACCTCCTTTCCTTTTTTCTTAATTTCTCTTTATGTTTTTCTTAGATGTGTTACATATATATGAAAAGCTCTTGTGTTAAATGGGAATGTGAAATAAAGTATATTAGTGAATAAAAGAATGTCATACTGGGACTTCCTTGGTGGTCCAGTGGCTAGCAAGGCTCCACACTAGCAATGCAGGGGGTCTTGGGTTCTGTCACTGGTCAGGGAACTAGATTCCGCATGCTGCAGTCAAGACCTGGTCCAGCCAGTCATTTTATGTAAGTTTAATTTTGCTCCTGCCTGACTATTTGGAATGATAGTGTTGATGTGCAGTAAGTAGATAAGGAGAGTGAGAGAACTTTTGAACTAGTTTATCCTGGAATAGGGGCTCCCCAGGTGGGTCAGTGGATAAAAATCCTCCTGCCATGCAGGAGATGCGGATTCAGTCCCTGAGTGGGGAAGATCTTCTGGAGGAGGGCATGGGAACCCTCTTCCAGTATCAAGTATTCTTGCCTGGAGAATCCGATGTACAGAAGAGCCTAGGTGGCTACAGTCCTTAGGGTCGCAAAGAGTTGGACACGACATCCTATATATAATAAGGTCTGTCTTGTTGCAGTCTAGAGGAAATTGCCTAATTCAGTCTTTTTGATTCTTTTTTAAATTAATTTTATTTATTTTTGGCTGTGCTGCATCATTGTTGCTGCACACAGGCTTTCTCTAGTTGCAGCAAGCGGGGGCTACTCTCCAGTTGCGGTTTGTGGGCTTCTCATTTCAGTGACTTCTCTTATGGAGCTCAGGCTCTAGAGTGTGCGGGCTTCATTAGTTGCAGCCTGTGGGTTTAGTTACACTGTGGCATGTGAAATCTTCCTGGACCAGGGATCGAATCCATGTCCCCTGCATTGGCAGGTGGATTCTTAACCCCTGGACCACCAGGCAGTTTGGAGTCTTTTTGATTCTTTGTATTATAGCCCATGAATTTGTGTTCTTGCCAAGTTTTCACAAGCAACAATATTTTAGTATACTGTGTATATTTTTCTCTTTGATATGTAAGTTTTGGTGCAAGTGTTAGGAGGTGCATATGAAGTTGTACTTTGAGGGTTGCTGGTTGGGACTTAGTAGAGTGGCTGGCCTCAGTTATTTCCCTACCACAAGTAGTTGATGTCTACTCTTCCAAATGTCTAGTTTGAATTAAGAGAGATTCTCTCCGCACCGACCCCACCCCCCACCTCCCACCTCTGCTGTTAGTTGAATACTAGAAGACAAAATAGCAACAGAGACCAGCCTAGCTCAGACTGTGAAAGTGAAAGTGAAGTCGCTCAGTCGTGTCCGACTCTGCGACCCCATGGGCTGCAGCCTACCAGGCTCCTCCCTCCATGGGATTTTCCAGACAAGAGTACTGGAGTGGGTTGCCGTTTCCTTCTCCAGGGGATCTTCCCGACCCAGGAATTGAACCCAGGTCTTCCTCATTGTAGGTAGACGGCTTTACCGTCTGAGCCACCAGGGAAGCTCAAATATAGAGGCTAGATAAAGATTGATTCAGAGTTGTGTGATTCCCTAGTTCTTAGAGGTAATAATTGTGTTTTTGAGTTTATATTATCCTCTTACACTATTATTTTGTAATCCTCTCCATGGGAACCAGCCATTTTACAGGTGTGTAAATATAATATTGTTTTAATTCTGTGTGATGCTTGCTTATTAGACTGATAGGTTTCATAGAATATCTTTTGGCAGTCTTTAACTTGTAACTTTTCTCTTTGTACTGGGAAGCAGATTAGTAAGGATAATGTTATGGTTAGATAGTTATATAATCAGTGAGACATAAGTTAACAGATTCTATTACTGGACAGATTTTTTTTCTTAATTCCCATAGGCCCTAGTTACTGTTTAGGAGTGACTGAAGAGTAGTTTTGAAGAGTGTGTAAAATATGCCTTTTGACCTCCTCTTGTCACCTTCATTCTAACTTTTTTAACCTCTGTCAGCCTCTCTTGGTATGTATTAGAACTTTTAAACTGATTTACTATAATTCTTAATAATATATTTTTATAAAATATATTAGTATAAAATAATATATTTTGGGCTGATTTATTATAAGATGACAGTGGGAGAGGGCTGTTTACCTCCAATTCATTAGTGTGTTTTTAGGCAGGACATCCTAATCTGTCACATTTAAACATAGGAGTCTTTATGATCCTTGGTGTATATGTTAGACCTAACAGTGTATCATCTAAGACTAGGTCATATAGGCTCTTCATTCAAGGATGTGAGCCAAGGTTTGTGTACTAAACTCAACAGGTAAACAGTGATGGTGTGTCTGCTTTCATTTAGAATTACTGTCTTAACAGTTTGGAAAGATAGCATAGTTTGATGATTAGAAACATGGGCCTTGCAGTAAGAGAGACCTCAAACACAGGTCTTACTATTTACAGACTGCTGCTGCTGCTAAGTCGCCTCAGTCATGTCCGACTCTGTGCAGTCCCACAGATGGCAGCCCACCAGGCTCCGCCATCCCTGGGATTCTCCAGGCAACAACACTGGACTGGGCTGCCATTTCCTTCTGCAATGCATGAAAGTGAAAAGTGAAAGTGAAGTTGCTCAGTAAGTGTCCGACTCTTTGTGACCCCGTGGACTGCAGCCTACCAGGCTCCTCCGTCCATGGGATTTTCCAGGCGAGAGTACTGGAGTGGGTTGCCATTGCCTTCTCCATTTACAGACTAAGGCTTAGCTATTTACAGACTAAGACCTTGAAAAGTTACTTACCTGTTATTGTTTTCTCTTGTGTAAAAGGAGAATTACTTAAATTATTAAAGCCCTCCTTTAAAGGATTTAAATGAGATAATGCATTGTAAAGCACTTAGCACAGTGCTTAGCAAATAATAAGAGCTTAGTGAATGTTAGCAGCTATTACTAATATTCCTTTCTATTGGGTTTGGGTATACTGTTTTCTGTGTTCCTATTAGTTTCTTTAGCCAGTCAATAACTATCTCTTTTTTTAAACTTTTGGCATCTTTTGTGTTACACTGGGTTGATTAACCTATATGTTGGAAGAGCCTAGATCAGGAGTCAATCAGAAACTACAGCTACTGCCTGTTTTTATAAATCAGGTTTTATTAGAACACAGTTACACACTTTTGCTTACAGCAGCAGAGTTGAGAAGTTAAGTTAGCCCACAGAGTCTAAAATATTTATTATCTGGCCCTTTACAGAAAAAGTTTGCAGACTTCTAGATCAAGAGTCTGTTGTTTTTGTTTTTTTTTCCTAGAAAAGTGAGCCAGAAAGCAAGTTCTAGAAATTAAAAGGGAAGTAATTAAAATAGGCTAGAAGAATTAATCATCTTAGGTTTTTAGGAATTAGATTTTATAGTGTGGGGGGAATAGTGGGAAGAGGTCCATTGACATAGCTGATATGAGTTAGGTGAAGGAAAGTACCATTTGGAGTTGGTTAAGCAATAACAGTACCTTCATGGTCTGTCAGGGCATTTCATAGTAGTGAGTAATAAGGGAAGTACAAAGAAAGAGAGATTTGCTGCCAAGGAGTTTGCATTAAACATGAAAAATAGTATGAATTGATAGGTTACCTATTAAAGTAATGGGTTAGAGAAGGCCAAGAGTTTTCAAAGTGTGGTCTACAGACTCCTGAAGATCCTTGAGACCCTTACAGGGAGTCTCGTGATGAAAGCTATTTCACAGTAATACAGAGGCATTATTTTGCCTTTTTCCCTTTGTTGACATTTGCACTGATGATCCAGAAGCAGTGGTGAGTAAAACTGCTCTGATGCCTTAGTATGATGAATCAACACAGTACTCTAGTAGTCATTCTTCATTGCCATGCAGTTTAAATTTGCCGATTTAAAAAGAACAAAATCTTGTTTCACTTAAGAATGTTCCTGAAGCAATAAAAATAAATTTTATTTAATCATGATTTTTCAGAACATGGGTTTCAAATATTTTGTGTGATAAAGTGAGAAATCCTTATAAAGTACTTTTGCTACATATTAAGGTACAGTGTTTACCTCAAGGAATAGTGCAATCAAGTTGCAAGCTACCTAGCTGCTTTCTTCATAGAACATTGTTTTTACTTGTTAATTGATCCAGGACTTCCCTGGTAGTCCAGTGGTGAAAGCGTCTCCCAATGCAGGAGGCACGGATTCAATCTCTGCTTGGGGAATTAAGATTCCCCATGCCACATGGCATGGCCTAAAAAAGTTTTAAAAAAAGAAAACAATAATCTGTGAACTATTATCTTTAGATTTAGGTTTTGGGCAGACATATTCTTGAAACTTTTCAAGGAAAGCACCTAACTATATTTGTGCCTCATGAAAAATTCAAGTAAAAGTTAAACCATGAGTTTGACAGCTTCTAGGACTTAAATATTTTTCTGATGAGAGTGGTTGTGGTATGGACAAATGTGATTTAAAAAAAAAAGTATATATATATATATATATATGTATACACTAATGAACTGTATTGGCATTTGAAATTTACCTCTAGATGACCAGAATGACCTCTAGTGGACCAGAATTTTTCAGATGGTCAATGCATGATGTAAAAATACCCTGCTTGGGTAAAAGATCCATTCAGAGTATAAGACAGTAAATTTTAAAATAACAGTATGAAAAGTTTATTTATAAAATTTCAGATTTCACTTTGCAGCTAACCTTTAGAAACTGGTTGATTTTTTTTAAAATTGAAGTAAAATTCACTTAACTGAATTAACTATTTTAAGTTGTATAATTTGGTGGTGTTTAGTGCATTCACAGTTTTGCAACCACTACCTAATTCAAATTCCAGAACATTTTCATCACTCCAAAAGGAAACTTGTGCCCATTAAGCATTTGCTTCCCATTAGTATTAGTATAATGTTTTTGAGATTCATCCATGTTGTAGCATGTATCAGTACTTTATTCCTTTTTATGCGTGAATAATATCCACTGGAAATATACCACATTTTGCTTATCCATTTGTCAGTTCACAATTGGGGTTATTTCCACCTTTTTAGCTATTGTGAATAATGCTGTTGTGAACATTTTGTACTAGTTTTTGTTTGAATACCTGTTTTCAGTTCTTTACCTGTGAATGGAATTCCTGGGACAACTGTAATTCTGTTTGTGATAATCCTAACTTTTTGAGGAACTGCTAAACCATTTTCCAAAACAGATACCCCACTTTATATTCAAGAACATTCTCCACATTCTCACCTACATTTACTTTCAACTTTCTGATTATAGTCATCCAAACCTAATGTAATGTTAGTCACTCAGTAGTGTCCGACTCTTTGTGACTCCATGGACTATAGCTGGCCAGGCTCCGCTGTCCATGGAATTCTCCAGGCAAGAGTGCTGGAGTGGGTGGCCGTTTCTTTCTCCAGTAGTCATTCTGCTGCTGCTGCTGCTAAGTCACTTCAGTCGTGTCCGACTCTGTGCAACCCCATAGACAGCAGCCCACCAGGCTCCCCCGTCCCTGGGATTCTCTAGGCAAGAACACTGGAGTGGGTTGCCATTTCCTTCTCCAATGCATGAAAGTGAAAAGTGAAAGTGAAGTCGCTCAGTCATGTCCGACTCTTAGCGACACCATGGCCTGCAGCCCACCAGGCTCCTGTGTCCATGGGATTTTCCAGGCAAGAGTACTGGAGTGGGGTGCCATTGCCTTCTCCAAATAGTCATTCTAGTAGGTATGAATTGGTATCTCATTGTGGTCTTGGTTTTCATTTCTCTAATTACTAATGATGTTGAGCATCTCTTCATGTGCTTTTTGACCATTAGTGTATCTTTTAGATAAATCTCTGTTCAAGTCCTTTGCCCATGTGTATTGATTGAGCTTTGACTATATCAAAAATGAAAATATCCACAATTTTGACCAATTAAAAAAGAGTATTAGAGTACCCTTCATCAATATGAGGTGGCTCAGACAGTAAAGAATCTGCCATGCAGGAGACCTGGGTTCGATCCCTGGGTCAGGAAGATCCCCTGGAGAAGGGAATGGCAACCCACTCCAGTTTTCTTGCCTGGGGAATTCCCTGGACAGAGGAGCCTGGTTGGCTACAGTCCATGGGGTCCCAAAGAGTCAGACACAACTGAGTGACTAACACACACACACATCAGTATGAACTCATGTGAGTTTTAATCTGTGTACATACTTATGCACATATATACAGATAAATATAGAAAAAGATACAGATGTGTGTTTATGTGTGCGTGTGTGTATTTCCTTGTTCACCATAGCAGTGAGCACATTTGACATCAGTTCTTGATTTCTAGATGCCAGTCTGAAATAAAAGGAACCAGAACTCCTTGGAGAAGTGACTAAGGAAGAGAAAAAATTCACATGAGTCTGAAACATCATGTGGTACCAGAAAGTAATGAAATGCTTAAAAAAAAAAAAATGGGGAGCCCCTTGTAATGCAGGGGATATGGGTTTGATCCCTGGCCAGGAAACTAAGATCCCACGTGGCTTGGAGCAACTAAGCCCTCATGCCTCAGCTAGAGAGCCTGTGTGCCACAATAGAGTCCATAGACCACAGTGAAAAACCCCACATGACGCAGCAAAGATCCCATGTGCTGCAACTAAGACTCTGATGGAGACAAATAAACATTATTTAAGAAAAAAATACTAGTGAACTGTCAGGTTGGAGGAGACCAAAGAGACATGACAACTAAATACTATGTGGGATTGTGGATTGTATCTTGGATCTGAAAAGGCTATCAGTAGGAAAACTGATGAAATTTGCGTAAGGCCTGTAGAGTAGTAATAGTATTGTATTAACACTGTTCATTTCCTGGTTTCAGAATGTTTTACTAGGGTTATAAAAGATGTTGGTACTGCAGTTACACTTTAATGAAAATTTAACTAATTTAAAAATACTTCAATTTTAATAATAATTTTTTTAAAGATATGAACATTAGGGAGAACAGAATGAAGAGAGTATAGGACTTATCAAAACTATTGTTCCAACTTTTCTCTAAGTTTAAAATCATTTCAGAGCTAAAAAAGATTTTTAAATAATGAGTTCATTAAAGACTTAAAAAAAAATACCCTTCCTTTTCTAACTATGTATCTGTTTAAGACCAGATTTTTTTCTCCATAAATTCAGCTAAAACAATATATCACAGCAGATTGAATGCAGCAACAGCTATGGGAATCCAGCTGTCTTCTAAGCCAGACATTAACAAGATTTGCATAATTGTATAATAATGCCACTAGTATCACTAAATTGTTCTTTTTTGGGAGAAGTAGTTATTTTTGTAATAAAGGATATATTTATATTAATGTGGAATATGGGCTTATTTTTTAATGAATTGATAACTTTAAAAATTCTGTTTCAATTTCTAATATGGTAACTATTGATATTATAGCCTACAAGCAAACTCTCTTTTGAGTTTTAATTTTTAAGTGTCCATATATATATATATATATATAAATTTATTTGGCTGCGCCAGGCCTTAGTTGCCGCAGGCAGGATCTTGGATCTTCATTGTGACATATGGGACCTTTAGTTGTAATATGCACTCTTTTAGTTCTGGCATGTAGGATCTAGTTCCCTGACCAGGGCTTAAACACAGGCATTGGGAGCAGGAAGTCATAGCCACTGGACTACTGGGGAAGTCCCTAGGAGTGTCCTCTTAAAGGGATCCTGAGACCAAAAAGTTTTAAAAACTGGGAGAATATGCCTAGGTTGCAACAAAGATAAAAATGCAAGACCTCAAAGAAAATGTAATAGAAAGTATTTTTTAGAATTTGAAACAAATTGTAATTTTGTAATTACACTTTGTAAAACACTTTGTAATTGCCCAAAGTGATTGGGTCCTGATACTCTGTTGTTTCATGTGGTAATTCAGGAACTCAGGTTCTTTTATACTGATTTACCTGCTGATCTCTAGAACAATGATTCTCATACTATAGTGTGCATCAGAGTTACCTGGAAGACTTGTTAAAGCATAAAAGAAAGTTCCTAGTCCCTGTCATCAGAATTTCTGATTCATGGATATGGAATGAGGCTCGAGAGTTTGTATATCCAACAAATTCCCAAGAAATGTTGATACCACTAGCAGGAAGATCAATTTCTAGGGTATTGTCCTTGTCTGCAGGCTTGAAACTGTGTGGCACCCAATAGGAATGGGAAAAAACATGAACAAGTTTGCCTACTTTTTATTGGGCTGAAAATAGCACATAACACTTTCTCCGTATTCCATTGGCAAGAATTTAGCCTAACAGTCACCAGTGGAACCTAGGAAATGTAGTGAGCCGAACATCTAGGGTAGCCAGTATTTCCATTACTGTGGAAGGAGGAGGGGGAATCAATTTTGATGGGCAGTGAGCCACAGTATCAAGACATTGGAATAATAAGTACTTGGATAGGATTAATTAACTCAGGAATATGTTTTATCAGATAAAGAACGGGAATTTATACTTAGAAGTGTGTCAGGGGAAGATCTAGGAGAGTAGTATATACATATGTAAAAGTGAGGCTGTCTTTTGGAAGATTGGGGCAGAGTAACTTGGTTAGGTGGGCAGAGTAGAGGGAGCCAGGTAGTAAGTAATAATGGAAAGTATTATATTCAAGAAGGCTTATCAGATTTAATAGAAAATAAATTGAAACAGCAGGAAGCCAGCTGAGAAGCTGTTTTTTCCTGCTGTAAGGGTCATAAAGTGAAAGTGAAAGTCGCCCAGTTGAGTCTGACTCTTTGTGACCCTATGGACTATACAGTCTATGGAATTCTCCAGGCCAGAGTACTGGAAGTGGGTAGCCTTTCCCTTCTTCAGAAGATCTTCCCAACCTAGGGATTGAACCCAGGTCTCCCACATTGCAGGCGGATTCTTTACCAGCTGAACCATAAGGGAAGCCTGTAAGGGTCTTAAGGTTCTTCTTTATTGATGATGCCCTGTGTTGATATTTTCCCATTCTAAAATCATAGTCACAAAAATAATTTTAGGAGCTCTTGGTGCCCTGGTGTTGATTACCCATATATGTGTATCTGATCCATAACTTTCTCTAATATGACCCAAGGAGGTGAATGAAAATGAAAAATGCAAAGCCAAAACTGAACTGATTACCTAGAATGAGGGTGGGTGGGATATTGTACAGGGGTTGAGGCTTCTTGCTCTAGAAATGGGAAGATGTTTATACAGAGAATAATCATCAGAAGTCTTCCAACTAGTAAGAAGGCTGAATAATCCTGAAATAGTAGAAATGAATCAGTTCTGCTTAAGTTAGAACTGTATACCATTCGCTCAGTCTCATCTGCTCCCTCTTCCCCTACCAAAACATCATGCAAATGAAGGGTCCAGTTATTCATTTAACAGATAATCATTGAGTGGTTTTGTTTAGTTTTGTCTTTTACATTCCAGGAAGTTATCTCAAAACTGAGGATAGTAGCAGTGAATAAAGTAGACAGATCCCTCACTCCATGGTGTTTATAAGTTAATGGAGGAAGGAGAAAAGCAAAAATAAGCAAATGCATGCTGTATCAGAAAAATAAATCAAGATTTAGGTGAAAGGGTTAATGTGCCTTTGGTTTCAGTGTAGATCAATTTAAGTACGACCCAATGAGTACAGGTTTCTCATTGCATTGGCTTGTCTTGTTGCGGAGCACAGGCTCAAGGACACACGAGTTTAAGTAGTTGCATCACACGGGTTCAGTAGTTGCGGTTCCCATGCTCTAGAGCACAGGCTTAATAATAGTTGTGGCACACGGGCTCACGCATGTGGATCTTCCTGAACCGGAGATCAAACCTGTGTCTCCTGCATTGGCAGGTGGATTCTTTACCACTGAGCCACCAGGGAAACCCAAGACAGATTCTGATTGTGTCATATATGTGATTTTTGCATCTTTGATTTGGAGAGTAAGTCTTGACTTAGCAGAAAGTTGATAAAAGTGAATTATGGTTTCTTTGGATCTCAGCTTCTTTCTTTGCAGGCTTGAGGCTTTGTAACAGCTTTAATGATATTTGTGACAGTCCCTGGAAAAACCCAAATGGAACATTTTGGTCAACTCACTAGTAATCTGCCAGTGTCTTCTATAGTTGGGTCACGTTAATTTCTAACCTATGATTGATAATATTGCTAGATATATTGTAGATATATTGTAGTATAAGCTATGCCGTGTTCTGTGTCCTATGCAGAGATCAGGTGGTCTCTCTTGGTTCCCTGTTTTCTAAACCTTTTAATGAGAAATAGTTAATAGAGGGGACTACCCTGGTGGTCCAGTGGCTTAGAATCTACGCTCCCAATGCAGGGGGCCTGGGTTAAATCCCTGGTCAACTAAGACCCGCTGCAGACAAATGAATAAAAATAAATATGTAAAGAAAAAGACATAGTTAATAGGGCTTAGATATTCACATTGATGCATACTTTTCTTAAGCCCTCGTCCACAACCTTTTCTATTCCATCAAGTGATGAATACCAGAGATTGTTATCTCCAGGATATGGAAGTGTCTAAGATGATCCAATAAAATGGTACATTAGAAGATAGCTTCACTCTTTGTCGCATCTAACATACTCTATAGCCATTTTGTCTTTCCTTAGGGGTTTTACCCCCATTTGAGGAATTTGTTTTGCAGTTTGGTTTGTGTTTGTTAAGTTCCTTTAGGAAACTGAGGGTAGAGAGCTTCCATCCTAGGAAAGTGTCGAGTTAATTGCTGGAAATGATTGGCTGTAGGAAGCATTAGATAGCTTGGAAGGAGCTTGGCTATCTGGTGTGCATCAGGGTAGTTTGGAGATGTGCAGTACAGAACCATTGCTCTGTGATCTTTGGCAGGACCTAGAAATACAATTTCCTGTTTGGTGGAAGTCAAATTGCAGTTCATTCAGCTCACATTTGCAAGTAGTAGGCATGAGCCTATTAATCTCTGAAGCCCCATTGAGGTAGAATTAATTGTATGGTTATGTTTGCCCCTTTAAAGTACAAGAATTTTCATTAAGAGAAATTTGTTAGACTTACTCTTTGTGGAATAAATATCTGGCTAGGTTACTGCTTATAACATTCTCCCTTCTCTGTTATGACTAATTTAGTATACAGAGCTGTAAATATCCTTGAGGGATATTCTGGAGAAATTTTTGTGAAGCCAGAAACATTTGTGAGACTCTCCTAGGGCTAATCGATCACTGCCATTGCCCTTTCATGACCACCCCCCAGCTCTTATTTCCTCAAAGTGGAAAAAAGTGGTTACCCTTACAGGCCACTGAATTAAAATACCTCCGGTTTTACTACTTTGATTATGGGAGTGTGTGTATGGTAAATAATTTGTGTGTGTACACTACTGTTCTCATATGTGTACCTATGGCAGAGTTTTAATAAAGCATTTGGACAGTAACTGAAGTAGAAGATTTATTTGGCAAAAACAGAACTATGTTCAGCAACATGGAACTGAATTTTATTCTTCATACAAAGTTAAAAGCACACTGTAGTTCCATCCTGACCACTTGCCCAGTCCCCATCTCTTCGAGAGAGAGAGAAGCTTCATCTGAATTATTTCATCTGATTGATGATTGTCACTTATAATTTATTGCTGCTTCTGTCTCATGTATTCCTTTGGAAAAGGTGTATGGATTCATTACATATTCTAGTGTATCGTCTGTATATTATAAAATAAAGTCAAGCATGTATCTGCTGATACTTTTTAAGTTGACCTCTCTTTATACTTAGAAATGTTTCTTACTAGTAGGCTTCCCTGGTGTCTCAGATGGTAAAGAATCTGCCTGCAATGCGGGAGACCCGTGTTCAGTTCCTGGGTTGGGAAGATCCCCTGGAGAAGGAAATGACAACCCACCCCAGTATTCTTGCTTGGAAAATTCCATGGATTGCAGAGAGTTGGACACAACTGAGCAACTATCACTCATACTCAACTATGGCAGACAGTACTTGAATGTCTTTACTGATAGAATATTACAGGTGACCACCATCAATTAAAAAAAAATTGACATGAGAGTTGAAAACCCACTTCCTTGGTGTGGTAACAGGTTTTAATCATGGCTCTCCTATATATTTGTAGGGTCTTCCCAGGTGGCTCAGTGGTAAAGAATCCACCTGCTAACGCAGGAGATGCAGGTTCAATCTGTGGGTCAGGAAGATTCCCTGAAGGAGGAATGGCAACCCACTCCAATATTCTTGCCTGGAAAATTCCTTGGACAGAGAGCCTGGCGGGCTATGGTCCATGGGGTCGCAGAGTCAGGCACGACTGAGCATGTACACACTCTCCTATGTATTATATGACTTTAGACAGGTATATTTAGCTTTTCTAAGTCTCAAATTACTTCATTCATAGGCTGGAGATAATATGGAATTCATAGGAGTGTTTTGAGAGTTAAATGAAGTGTTGTTTCTATGGTTCTTAGCCCATAGTTTTGATATTTAGCCTCACTCAAATGTTATTCACCTTTCTATTTCCCCTGCTTCTTTGTCCCCAATACATACCATGTTACTTTGCTTCCTATTGAAGTGCACTTCCCCCAACTGTTATCAAATCTGTGTGGTGAATATATCACTTGAAAAAACCATTTATCTGAGAAGAGGCTCTCCTGAGTAGTGTGTATGAAATGTAGCTAAGAGATCATGTTTTTCAGAATAGTGTGAAAAGTCACAACCACTCCTCTCTCTTATCACCTGTTGTTATTGGTGCCCTCGAATAAAATGGAATTTTTTTTGGTTTTCTTTTAACTATTATTTAAATATTGTTTTAAATATAACATTCCTAAAGAAAGCCTACATTTTCTCTACTTTGCCCAAAGAAGAATAGAATGTAATAGATAAGTTCTGAAGGAGACTGGAAAAACGTGGTTAACTCCTTGTTGTTCAGTTGCTTAGGTGTGTCTGAATCTTTGCAACCCCATGGACTGCACAGCATACCAGGCTTCCCTGTCCTTCACTATCTCCTGGAGTTTGCTCAAATTCGTGTTCATTGAGTCGATGATGCCGTCCAGCCATCTCATCCTCTGTCACCCCCTTCTCCTCCTGCCTTCAATCTTTGCAAGCATCAGGGTCTTTTGCAAGGAGTCGGTTCTTCGCATAAAATGGCCAAAGTATTGGAGCTTAAGCTTCAGCATCAGTCCTTCCAGTGAATATTCAGGGTTGATTTCCTTGCTGGTTTGCTCTCTTTGCTGTCCAAGGGACTCTAAATGGAGTCTTCTCCAAGACCACAGTCTGAAAGCATCAGTTCTTTTTTTTTTTTTTTTTTTTAATTTTTTTTTTNTTTTTTTTTTTTTTTTTTTTTTAATTTTTTTTTTTAATTTTTTTAAATTTTTATTTTAACTTTAGTTTACTTTACATTACTGTATTGCTTTTGCCAAACATTAACATGACTTCACCACGAGTAGCATCAGTTCTTTAGCACTCAATCTCTTCCTTATTAAGGTCCAACTCTCACATCCGTACATGACTACTGGAAAAACCATAGCATTCAGTATACGGACCTTTGTCAGCAAAGTGATGTCTCTGCTTTTGAATACACTGTCTAGATTTGTCATAGCTTTTCTTCCAAGGAGCAAGTGTCTTTTAATTGCGTGGCAGCAGTCATCATCCCCAATGATTTTGGAACCCCAAAAGATAAAGTCTGTCACTGTTGCCATTTTTCCCCATCTGTTTGTTTGCCATGAAGTGATGGGACCAGATGCCATGATATTAGTTTTTTGAATGTTGAGTTTTAAACCAGCTGTTTCACTCTCCTCTTTCACCTTCATTAAGAGGCGCTTTAGTTCCTCTTCGCTTTCTGCCATTGGGGTGGTGTCATCTCCATATCTGAGGTTATTGATATTTTTCCCAGCAATCTTGATTCCAGCTTGTGATTTGTCCAGCCCAGCATTTCACATGATGTATGTACTCTGCATATAGTTAAATAAGCAGGGTGACAATATACAGCCTTGACATACTTCTTTCCCAGTTTTGAACCAGTCCACTGTTCCATGTCCGGTTCTACCTGTTGCTTCTTGACCTGCATGCAGGTTTCTCAGGAGGCAGGTATTCCCATCTCTTCAAGAATTTCCCATTCTAGTCTTTTATTTAATTATATATTCCCTAGGTTACTTACTTGCCTGTTTCTATTATGAAAGTTTAGAACAATAATTCTTAAACTATATGGAGTGCCTAATAACCATCAGGAAAACATGATAAAATGTAGATTTCTTGGCTCCTCACCGAGAAATTCCAGTTCATTATTTTGAAATGGGCTTGGGAGGATTTATTTTAAACACGTATCTAAAGTAATTCTGATACAGGGTCTAAAATGATACTTAGCAAAACATGGATATAAAGTAAAAGGAAAATGACAAAGTTAAAGTTATTGAGTTCCATCCATGAGTGACATATTGATCTACATTGCCCTTTATAGTGATACTTCTCCAAACCATCTGTGATGAAGGACCAACTTTTTGTTTGGTTTTCTAATATAGATAGCATAGACCAATACTTTTGTAAATAGAATGAGATGAATTACTAGAAAAAAGATATCCAGATTCAAGCCCAGTATTTTTTATTGTTAGATTCAACAGGCATAAAATTACTCTGTCAAATTAAAATAAAAATTTCTAAATGCTTACTCTGAATTTCTATGCTTATCTTGTTGCAGAATGGTAATAAACAGTTCATGGACCAGCACCAGTCTGTGGACCACAGTTTGAATAGCATTGCTCTTCAGAAAGTGAAGATGAGTTTGTGTTGAAACTGGCAAGCTAGAAACCTAGTCTCTTCTGCAAATCCCAGGAAGCCTGATTTCTTCATCTATAAAATTGAGACAGTTTTACTACTCTGCCTGTCTTACAGAGATGTTGTCCTCATATAAAACGTAATGTGTGTAAGAGTACATTGCAGACTGAAAAAACTAATGTAAGTTATATTAATCATCAGAAGCATTTATTAAACATATTAATACTGTATGGGGACTTTGTTTGCAACTAGAGAAATAGAGATATGGTAAGGAGCTTACTGTTCAGTTATATCTTTGCCCCATAAGGATGGCAGTATCCTGAGCTGATTAAATTTCAGCTTCACAAACATTTTCCTAGACTTGTGCAGGCTTTTTCTGAACTCTAGTAGCTTTTTAACATTTTTTTAAACGTGTAACTTTGGAATGTTTTTTTGTAACCCTGAAATAAGAATTTTTGAAAGTATAACGTATTTCTCTAATAGATTGAAAACATTTTGGTGGCAGGCCCTCTTTTGAGTTGAAGTTTCTTGTCCTCTTCTTGTATCTATCCTTTGCTGTTAATCCTGGAACAGATTACCCCTTCTTCCAACTGGCTCCCAGTTTCAGACTTGCTGCCCAACACCGTATTCTTTCTCTCCTCTGACTACCTTCTCTTCTGAGTATTTACAGGAGATAGAGTTCCTTGAAACCAGACATTTTTGACTGTGTTTTATGAACAGATTAGGTGCAAGAGATAAGAAAATGAGTAATACATAAGGTTCCAGACCCCCTGGGAGCTCACAGTTTTTAAAGGGAAAAGGACAAGTAATTCATTAATGAGACAGGTACTGACATGGTCAAAAATGGTTTGAGAACAGAGGGGGAGAAAAAACTGCCTAGGGGAACAGGGAAGTTTTCATAGATAGGACAACCATCTAATTTACCCTCCAGAATGACACTATTAAAGGTGAAAGGATCATCAGGAGGGTACACCAGGTGTAAATTGGGACTGTCCTGTGCAACCAAGACATATTGTCACCCTATTAATAAAAGAAATATCTGTGTAGTCTTAAAGTAAGAGTTGGAGGATTTACTAGGGAAAGAAAGTAGCATACAGAAGAGCTTGGAAGAATGAAAGAACATGTAGTTGTGCCTAGCTCGTGAAATACTTAAGAGCAGGAGTAGCAGATGATAAGGCTGCAAAGGTAAATTGGGACAAGGTGATGTAGGGACCTGTGTGCTAGTGTTGTCGATAATGGGGAGTCTTTGATATTAAAGATGGGATAATGAGACTGGATTCTTTTTTTTTTTCTAAAGATCACTTTACTGGCTATATGGAAAATGAAAGCTGGGGGCGAGGGACTTAGGTACTGAGGCCATAAGATCTTTTAAAATATTTGCTGTAGATTAGGAGAGAAGAGATGATATTCTGAACTAAGGGATGGCAGGAAAGTTGGAAAGAATGGAGAGACTCCAGAGATGTTTAGATCTTTTAGAGAGATTTAGATTTGTAGAGGAAAAGGCACTTGGCTTCTAGGACACCATGTTCTCCTGGTTTTCTTCCTACCTCACAGACCACTCCTCAGTCTTAGTTGCTAGATATTCTGTTCAATTATAAATGTTTGAGTACTCCCAAAGCTCAGCCCTGATACTTCCTCTCTCGTTTGCATTCACTTCTTCTCCTTCTCCTCCTTTTTGTTTTTTTGTTTATTCATTTGGCTACACCAGTCTGGCATTTGAAACATAGTTCCTTGATTAGGAATTGCACCCTGCCCCCTTGAACTGGGAGTTTTAACCACTGGACCACCAGGGAAGTCCCTGCATTCACTTCTTAAATGATTTTGTCTACCCCATGACTTTAAATTCTGTCTGTATGTTTATCACTCCTGAATTTGTATCTTCAGCCAAACATCTCCTCTTAACTCTAGACTTGTGTCTAATAGGGATTTCAGACTTAACATGTTAGAACTACATTTTTCATTTTTCCTCCAAACATATTGTTATTCACCGTTTTCATAAAAAGCATCATCATTCATTGTGGAGATAACAGTGTTGGAGTAATGCTTGACTACTACTTTTTCTCATCCTTCTCATCTGGTACACCAGCATTTCTGTTGGCTCTTTTTTCAAGATATGTCCTTGGTTTGGCCCTTGGATTACCTCTCCTGCCTCGTGTCCTGCCACTCTCCTTGGAGATGGCACTTCATCGTTACCTTTTTACTGTTTCTGCCATATGCTAAGCATCATTCTGTCTCAAGCAGCATTCTTGCCTTTTTCTCTACCTGTTATATTCTCGTCCAGATACATGCAGAGCTCACTTCTTCACTTAACTTAGGATTTAGCGCAGATGTTACCTTTTTAGATAGGACTTTCCCAATTCTGCTTTTAAGAATAGTCTTTTCTTCCCATCTGGCACTCCATCCCCTTTTCATGCTTAACTTTTTTCAGGGATCTTATCTCTACTTTACCTATTCATGTTGTTAATTTGTTCATTGTTTCTTTTCCCCACTGGATTGAAGTCCATGAGGATAGAGACTTTGTTCAGTGTTGTATCCTCAATGCCTAGACAAATACTAATAATAAATGTAAGGCATTTCATAAATATTGTATTTCATGGACTATAAGATGCTGTTGATATTTGGTTTTAAATTGAAGTGTAGATGATTTATATTCTTGTGATTCTGGTATACAGCAGAGTGATTCAGTTATACATAAAAATGTATTTTTTTTCATATTCTATTCCATTATGGTTTCTTACAGCATGCTGAATATAATTCCCTGTGCTATACAATAGTACCTTCTTTATTTTATATATAATAGTTTGTATCTGCTAATCCCAAGCTCCTAATCTATCCCTCCCTTGCCCCCTTCCCCTGTTAAGCATGTTTGTTTTCTGTGTCTGGGAGTCTGTTTCTATTCTGTAAATTAAGTTCACTTGTGCCATACATTAGAGTCGACATATAAGTGATATCATACGGCATTTGTGTTTCTCTGTCTGACTTAGCATCCATGTTGCTGCAAATGTGAAGATGCCATTGATTTATGTATCAATAGTTTATAAACCAATAAGAAAGAAGAAATACTGTCACTTGTCAAACGCTGTTGGTTATAAGATACACCCTAATACCAGAGGTTAAAATAGAGAAAAAATATGTATATTAGACTCTATGAAAAAAATTACTTGTTTGAATGACTGAAGTAGGAAGGAGTCACCTCACATGACTTCAGAGTTTCTAACTTCATTTAAAAAATGATATCAATTATAAAACAAATAATAAAGAGAATAAAGAGAAAGAATAAGGTTGATAGAGGAAAGGATTCCACCTCACATTTGTGTAACTTATGTGGCAGAAGCAAGAAGAATCTTGCAAGAAGGGGGAAGAAACCAGCTATCTAGTCTGAAACTTAGAGTCTATCCTTGAAATCATCCACATTTTAACACTCTTATTACTAGGTCACTTTTTCTCTGAGGGTAAACACGTCTCCAGATTTCTCAATTACTATATGATCCTTGACTTAATCCTCAAATTGCTTGTATTTCTTACTACTGTGTACATACTAGATGCTTCAGAACAGTTTGATTTGAAGAGAATCTTCACTTGATCGCTTCATTGAGTTGGAGGTTTTCATTTCCTCAACTTTTTTTCTGTGTTGTTGGATTGTCTCGCTTGGAGGTATTTAACATATTATCTGGGCTTCTCTGGTGGCTCAGACCTGAAGAATCCACGTGCAGTGTGGGCGATCTGAGTTTGATCCCTGGGTTGGGAAGATCCCCTGGAAGAGAGCATGGCAACCCACTCAAGTATTCTTGCCTGGAGAATCCCCATGGACAGAGGAGCCTGGCAGGCTACAGTCCATGGGGTCACAAAGAGTCGGACACGACTGAGTGATTAAACACAGCAACACATTATCTGCAGGTGAACAGATCTTGGTAGACCTGTGGCTGATGTCTTCCAGTGGTAGAAAGCAAACCAGGATTTGTACTCTTTTAAAATGTAAGAACAGATGATAGTTTCTGTACTTTCTGTTTATAATTTTCATAAGGACTTGTTTACTAGGATGCCACATTCTGAACGCCGTAGCATTCTGTAGTCTGAGCTCTCCCTATATCGCTCTTTTCTTCCTTTTTACCACTCCACTTTTGAACCTGAATAGATGAATATAGTAGGCTTGATGACTAGTCCTTACATATTTTATTAATATGCAGCTAGTTTTATTAAGTGCATACAGTTGAAAAGGGAATCTTTGTTCTAAGAAAGAACACAAAAACAAGGCAAGCCAGAGCTATGTATATATTTTTAAGTTCTATTTATAAAAAGTTACAAAGCAGATAAATGCCGGGCTGGATGAAGCACAAGCTGGAATCAAGATTGCCAGGAGAAATATCAATAACCTCAGATATGCAGATGACACCACCCTTACGGCAGAAAGTGAAGAGGAACTGAAGAGCCTCTTGATGAAAGTTAAAGAGGAGAGTGAAAAAGCTGGCTTAAAACTCAGCATTCAAAAAACTGAGTTCATGGCATCCGGCCCCATCACTTCATGGCAAATAGATGGGGAAACAGTGGAAATAGTGACAAACTTTATTTTCTTGCGCTCCAAAATCACTGTGGATGGTGACTGCAGCCATGAAATTAAAAGATGCTTGCTCCTTGGAAGAAAAGCTTTGACCAACATAGACAGCACATTCAAAAGCAGAAACATTGCTTTGCCAACAAAGGTCCCTCTAGTCAAAGCTATGGTTTTTCCAGTAGTCATTTATGGATGTGAGAGTTGGACCATAAGGAAGGTTGGGTGTTGAAGAATTGATGCTTTTGAACTGTGGTGTTGGAGAAGACTCTTGAGAATTCCTTGGACTGCAAGGAGATCAAACCATTCAATTCTAAAGGAAATCAGTCCTGAATATTCATTGGAAGGACAATGCTGAAGCTGAAGCTCCAATACTTTGGCCACCTGATGTGAAGAACTGACTTATTGAAAAAGACCCTGATGCTGGGAAAGATTGAAGGCAGGAGGAGAAGGGGACGACAGAGGAAAAGATGGTTGGATGGCATCACCGACTCGATGGACATGAGTTTGAGCAAGCTTCGGGAGCTGGTGATGGATAGGGAGGCCTGGCATGCTGCAGTCCATGGCGTCGCAAAGAGTAGGACATGACTGAGTGACTGAACAAAACTGATAAAACATACTGTTTATTCTTTTTTAAATATACAAGCAAGAAGTGAGGAGTCCAAGTTTCTCATCTGATGTGTCTTTTTTTGGCTGTGCTGGGTGTTAGTTGCACTTGGGATCTTTTGTTGTGGCACCTGGACTTTCTGGTTGCAGTGCATGAGCTTCAGCAGTTGTGGCACATGGGCTTTCTAGTTGTGGTGTGTGGGCTTAGTTGCTCTCCTGCATATTGGGGGTCTTAGTTCCCAGACCAGGAATCAAACCTAGGTTCCCCCTACATTGCAAGGTGGATTCTTAACCCCTGGACTACCAGGGAAGTCCTATAACTACTATCTTGAGTCAACAATTAATGTTTTGCCATATTTGCTTTATTGATAGGGTAACATGCATATTTTTGCTGAATCATTTCAAGGTAAGTTTTAGACTTTACCTCTAAATATTGGGTTGGCCAAAACGTTTTTATTGATATTTCCGTAAGATGTAGGAAGAACCTGAATGAACATTTTGGCCCACCTGATACTGAAGATTACAGTGTTAGAATAATGCCCCCTCCACCAAGGTGTCCACATCCTCATCCCCAGAATGATTGAATTTCAGTTTCTTGGCAAAGGGGAGTCAAGACAGCAGATGGAATTCAGGTTGTTAATAACCTCACCTTAAAATATGGATATTATTCTGGATTATCCGTGTGGGCTCAGTGTAATCACAGAGGTTCTTAAAAATGGAAAATTTTAGGCAAAAGAAAGTCAGAATTATGGCAACATGAGGAATGGGCCCAACATTGATGGCTTTGAAGATGGAAAAGTGGCCATGAGCCAAGAAAAGCAGGTGGTCAGCTAGAAAAGGCAAGAAAATAGATACTGCTCTAGAAATTCCAGGAGGAATGTAAGAAGCCTTGCTGATGACCTGAATTTGGTCTAGTGAGACCTATTTTAGACTCTTGACTTCCAGACTGTAGGATAATAAATTTGTACTGTTCAGGGACTTCTTGGTGATCCAGTGATTGAGAATCTGCCTTGCTATGCAGGGGACGCAGGTTCCATCCCTGGTCTGGTAACTAAGATCCCACATGTCACGGAGCAGCTGAGCCCATGCACCACAACCATTGAGCCTGCATGCCTTAACTAGAGAGTCTGTACACCATAATGAAGGATCCGGCATGAGACAACGAAGATCCCTTAGTGTACTGCAACTAAGACCCAACACAGCCAGACAAGTAAATAAATAAATATAAAAAAAATAAATTTGTACTGTTTAAATCACTTGAAAGTGAAAGTGAAGTCGCTCAGTCGTGTCTGACTCTTAGCTACCCCATGGACTGCAGCCTACCAGGCTCCTCTGTTCATGGGATTTTCCAGGCAATAGTCCTAGAGTGGCTTGCCATTCCCTTCTCCAGGGGATCTTCCCAACCCAGGGCTCAAACCCAGGTCTCCCGCATTGTAGACAAACGCTTTACCATCGGAGCCACCAGGGAAGCCTGGTGAAGTTTAAGTCACTTAGTTTGTGGTAATTTACTGTAACAGCCATAGAAAACTAATATAGTTGCTTCTCCAAACAAGGACAATTTTCTGTTCAACCATAGTACCATTATTACACCTAACAAGATTAATAGTAATTCCCTAATACTATCTAATGCCCAGTCTACTTGGAGTTTCCCCAGCTGTTCCTTAAAATATCTTCTGTAGATTTTCTTTTTAAACCAAGATCTAATCAAATATCATACCTTGTATTCGGTATGTCTCTAAGTGTCTCTTAATCTAGAATAGTTTGCAGCCCTCTCCTCCTCCACATTTTTAATGTCAGCTTTTGAAGAAACCAGACTAGCTGATTTGCAGCATGTTCTACATTGTAGATTTGTCAGATTGTTTCTGTATGGTATCATGTAGCTTGTTCTCTGATTCTTTGTATGTCCTGTAAACTGGACTTCAATGTAATGTTTATATGTTTTTGGAAAAATACTTCATGGGAGATGCTGTGCCTTCATACTGCATCACATTAAGAGGCACATAATATCTGATTGTTTCACTGTTTACACTGCCAGTTTAGGTGCATGGGTTAAGGTGACAGCAAGATATCTCTGTTGGTAAAGCTGTGTTTTTCTCTTTGCAGTTAGTAGTCTTTGGTCTTGTTTTGTTTATTATAAGCTGGGAAGCCTTTCTGCTCTGAGCCTAGTTATTATGAAAATAAATTAAAAATTTTCAGACCATCATTTTTGACTCTGGAATATGGCACACCATGTTACTAAAACTGTTTGTAATTTCATTACAAAACACCACCTAGTGAGGCTGGGTAGAATAAACTTTTTTTTTTTTAACACATAACCTGAACTGAAAGAAGTAAGGAAAATTCTCAGGGACCACAAAAATAAAAGGGAACTAAAAATGAGCAGTGTGTATGTGACTTAATGCTGTGGCAATTCTAGGGCGCTTTTCTAGTTTCAGTAACCGAAACACTTGCATTTTTGTTTTTCCAGCCGCGCTGTGCGGCATGCAGGATCTTAGTTCCCCAACCAGGGATTGAACACAGGCCCCCTACAGTGGAAGCATGGAGTCTGAACCACTGGACCACCAGGGAAGTCCCTAAAAGACTTGGTCTTAATGCTCACGCGGGGTCCAAGAGACAACATTTAGGCCTGTACAGATAAAAGTAGAGGTGAGAATCCCGTATGAAAGCCAGGATCCTTAAAGGCGCATGTCCAGGGAAAGGAGGTGACCATAACAAATTCCATCCCCTAGTTCAGGGAAACAAAAATTTTCTGTCTCAGCCTAGTCTTTGACTAGAGGAGGGTGGAAATCTCCCCTGAAAATTTAAGTATGAACCAAACTCAAATAAAATTATTTTTGTCTGAGATCGCTAAGCTTAGAAATAAATACAAAAAGTTATTCAGAACACTTTATATATCCTTGCAGTAGCTGGCAGAAGCAATGAAAACTACTCTGTAGGAACAGGCCCACAATCCAAACTATACAGGATTCTTACAGATAAAGTCCTAGTGAAGACAGGCTGCTCTTTAAAAAATAACAAAAAGCACAAGAAAACAATTCATTTACGATGAACAAAAGTCACCGATACAACAGGCAGCAGCAGAAACTGAAAACTTCAGATAATAGAGCCATTGGCTATATAAAATAAATGTATTTAAACTATTAAATACAGAAATTTGAGAAGAAAAGAAAAAATGCTTTGGAAGAGACAGATTTGAAAAAAAAGAACTAACTAGAATATCTTAGGAAGTGAAGATTGTGGTCTTCTATTCAGCAGGTATTTATCTAGTACATATTATGGGCCAGGCACTGAATAAATAGGAAGAAAAAACTGTTCCATGGAGCTTATATTTTAGTGGGTGGGAAACAGACCAACATATATAAGCCTAATATGCCAGGTAGTCATAATTACCAAGAAGAAGAATAAAACTTTTTAAGGGGTTACAGAGTAATGATGAAAGGTGATAATTGTTTTTGTTGTTTGTTTTCCCTAGTAGATGTATTAGGGAAAATCTTTCTGAGATATGAAGCAAATAAGGGAGTGAGCCACATAGCTAACAGGAGAGAACAGGGAGACCAAACAGACTGGAAAGGGAGCAGTGGGAAGGTATTGGAAGATGTAAAGTCAAAAGATAGTGGGCCAAGTTATGTAGGGCCTTATAGACTGTGAAAAAACTTGCAGTGCTCTTCAGGTTACTATTGCTGTATATGTAACAAATTAGTCACCCTAAACTTAGTAACCTAAGACAGCTGTTTTATTACGCTTTTGGATTTTGTGGGTCAGGAATTCATTCAAATTCGGCACAGCCCTGATGGCTTGTTTCTGCTTTACGGTGACTGGGGCTGCAGCTGAAAAGCTGCAAAAGTGGGGAAGAGGTATTAGTTGGGGACCAGAATCATCTGAAGGCTCATTGACTTACATGTCTGGTGCCTGGGCTAAGATGACTTAAAGAGTAGACCTGCCAACTGAAGTGTCTACATGTGACCTCTCCCTGAGGCTCTGCTTCTTCACACTATGGCAGCCTCAGGGAAGTTGTACTTCTCAGAAAGCAGTTCAGATCTCCAGACTTCAGCGTTCCAGAGAATAAGACAAAACCTGCATTGCTTTTTGACCCAGTGGCAGAAGTCACCCAGCATCACTTCTGCTATATTCTGCAGATGGAAACAGTCATGAACCCACCTAGATTCAAGAGAGGGGAATATAGATCCCCATCACCACCACCTCTTGATGTGAGGACTTTCAAAGAATTTGGGGAAACAGTGTTTGTAAACCATCACAGATGCCATTAAAGCATTTTGAGCAAAGATAAATGATACCACTTAAATTTTAGAAAGAGCACTCTGATTTCTCTATGGAACATAGACTGAGAAGGGCAGAAGCAGAGTTTTAAAAATTGCAGTAGTCTGAGCAGGAGATGACAATAGCTTGGACTAGAATAATAACATGAAAGTGGTGATAAGGGGTTGAATTTGAAATATATCTAAAAAGGAGTGCTTACAGAATTTACAGATGGAATGCATGTAGGGTGTGAGAGGAACAAAGAATGACTGCATGGTTTCATATGAACAGGTGGTTAAATTGGTGGCGTCATTCACTGAGGAGGGAAACACTAGGGGGAGAGAAAGTTTTTATCCTGAGAGCTCATGAATTCAGTTTTGGACATAAGTTCATAAGATGCCTGTTAGACACCCAAATGAAGATATCATTTAGGCAGTTGAATACATATAAAAGAATTTTTAGAGGAGGGATAAGGTCTAGGAATATAAATTTGAGAATTAGCATATAGGTGTTTTTTTAAGCTATAGGAATATATGAGATTATGTAGGGTAGAGAGTGAGTGCAGATAGAGGAAAGGCACACAGTTGAACTCAAGGGCATGCATAGAGTTAGAACGAGGAATATGAGCAGATACTAGTGAACGAGAGCAAGAGGAAATGATCATGAAGGCAGATGTGCAATTCCTGGGCGGCCTAGTGGTTAGGGTTCCAGGCTTTGACTGCTGTGGCATGAGCTCAGTCCCTGATTGGGGAACTGAGATCCCTCAAGGCCAAAAAAGAAAAAGACATAGAGACGGCAACAGGTATGTGAAAAGGTGTTCAGCATCACTAATCATCAGGGAAATAACAAAACCACAGTGAGATATCATCTCATACTTGTTACAATGGCTGTTATCAAAAAGACAAGAAATTAGTATTGGTGAGGATGGGAAATGGGAATCCTGTGCACTGTTGGTGGTAAATTGGTGCAATCATTTTGAAAAACACTATGGAGGTTCCTAAAAACAAAAATTGAAACTAGAGCTACTGTATCATCCAGCAGTTCCACTTCTGGGTATTTATCTAAAGGAAACAAAAATACTAATTTGAAAAGATAATGCACCATCGTGTTTTTTGCAGTATTATTTGCAATAGTGAAGACATGGAAGCAACCTGAGTGTCCATCAGTGTATGAATAGGTAAACAAAATGTTATATGTGTATGTACACGCACACACACAAAATGGAATTATTAGCCATAAAAGAGGAAATCTTGCCATTTGTGACAACATGGATGGACCTTGCGGGCATTATGCTAAGTGAAGTAAGTCAGAGAGAAAAAGATAAATACTGTATAATCTCACTGATATGTTGAATCTAAACAAAACAAAAACAACAACTCTTGGGTGCAGAGGACAGATTGGTGATTGCCCGGTGGAGTAGGAGGAATGAAACAAAAAATGAGGGGAGGGGATCAAAAGCTACAGACTTCCAATTATAAAATAAGTCATGGAGAGGTGACATGTAGCATGGTGACTGTAGTTAATAATACTTTTTCTAAAAATTGAAGTATAATTGATTCATAACACTTTTTCAGATGTAATGCAAAGTAATTCAGATTATTTTCCTTTATAGTTTATTATATGATATTGAATATAATTCCTGTACTACCCAGTAAATCCTTGTCGGTTACCTACTTTATGTATAACAGAACTATGTATATAGTTTTCAGACAAAATAAGCTTTGAGGCTATAATTAGAAGAACTTTTAAGAAAAATTGTATTTACTTACTTTTGGCTGCACTGGGTCTGTTGCTACACGAGGGCTTTCTCTAGTTGCTGTGAGCTTGGGCTACCCTGTGGTTGCAGCGTGCGCGGTGACTTCTCTTGTTGCGGAGCACAGGCTCTAGTGCCTGGGTTCATTCGTTGTGTGTGGGCTCAGTAGTTTGCAGCTTGCAGGCTCCAGAGCTGGCACTCGGTAGTTGTGGCACACAGGCTTAGCTGCCCCAAGGCATGTAGAGTATCCCTAGACCAGGGATTGCACCCATGTCCCCTGCATTGTCAGATGGATTCTTCACCGCTGGATGACCAGGGAAGTCCTAGTGGAACTTTTATGATACAAATAAATATAAATTGTAAAGGAGAAGATTGATAAAGGAAATTTTAAAAAACTGAAAAAGTCTTTATCTCATCTTTGTTTTTAAAAGATACTTTTTGACAGGCATGGTGTTTTAGATTGTCAGATACTTTTTCTTTCAGTATTTTAAAGATGTTGCTGTGTTCTCTTTTGCATTGTTTCCATCAAGGAATCTGATGTTATCCTTGTCTTTACATGTAAAAACATATCTTTTCCCCCTCACTTTGGCTGCTTTCAAGATTTTGTAGTAGTTCGTTCTTTTTTGTTTTTGGCTACATTGGGTCTTGGTTTCTGTGCGCAGGCTTCTCATTGTTGTGGCTTCTCTTATTGCAGTGCATAGACGCTAACTGTGCAGGTTTTAGTTGTTGCCATGCGGGGCTTTAGTTGCCCCAAGGTATGTGGAATCTTCCTGGAACAGGAATTGAACCTGTGTCCCCTGCATTGGCAAATTCTTAACCACTGGATCACCAGGGAAGTCTGTTTATAGTAGTTTTGAGCAATTTGATTATGATGTCCCTTGGTGGGGGTTTTTTCCCCCCCATGTTTCTCATGTTTGGGGTTTGTTGAGGTTCTTGGATTTGTAGACCTATAGTTTTCATCATTTATTCATTTGGCCATTATTTCTTCATATTTTTTTTTTCTATGCACTTCATCTCTCTCCAGTCTTTGAGAGACTCCAGTTATCTGTATACCTGGCTGCTTCAAGTTGTCCTCTAGTCCCCTGAGACTTATTTTTTTAATTTTTTCTCTTTGTTTAATTTTGGATAATTTTTATTGCTGTGTCTTCTGGTTCGCTAGTCTTTTTTTTTCCTTTAATAATCGAATCTGCTCTTATTATCATCCTTTGTGTTTTTAAACATCTTTATTGAGATATGTTTCACATACCATAAGATTGACCCATTTATATACAGTTCAGTGGTTTTAGTATAGTTAGAGTTGTGCAAATGTTACCACAGTCTAAGATTAGAATATTTTCATCACTCCAAACAGAGCATGCCTACCCCTTAGCAGTGATTCTCTATTTTGCCCTTCTCCTCAGCTCTAGGCAACCACTGGCTACTTTATTTCCATAGATCTGCCTTTTCACGTAAATGGAATCATACAATATAGGGCCTTTTGTGACTGGCATCCTTTACTTAGGATAGTGTTTTCAGGGTTCATCTACGTTGTAACATGTATCAGCACTTCATTCCTTTTTACGGCTATTATACAGTGTTTATACAATGACTGTATATCATTGTATGAATATACCACATTTCGTTTATCTGTTTATCAGTTAATGGACGTTTAGGTTGTTTCCACTTTTCAGCTATTATGAATAATGCTGCTGTGAGCACTCATATACAGATTTTTGTGTAGAGATAATGTTTTTGGTTCTCCTAGCAGTGGAATTGCTGTGTTATATGGTAACTCTATGTTTAACTTTGTGAGGAACTGCCAAGCCATTTCCCAAAGTGACTATCATTTTACATTCCTACCAGCAGTGTGTGAAGATTCTACCCTCTCTACATGCCCAGTACTTCACCTGTCTTTTTTATGATAGCCATCTTTTTGCAGCTCTTAACTTCTATGGTACTTTGTCCTTTTTGAAATGTAGCTGTCTTTGTCTCACTATACCCTTACACCCTCATCTCCATCTCTTCAACTCAAGAGTCTGCCTGGCTCTCATTTCCCATCCCTGCATCGTGTCCTAGAAATGCTCCTGTGGCAGTAAACAAGTGGGTTATAGAGCTTATTTCATTTGTTGCCTGTCCCTCTGGGATCACTGTCCTTGGTAGCCTCATGTCTAGTGTCTTGAAGACTTTGTTTCAGGTGTTTTATGTAGAGGTTTTTTGTTTCAGGTGAGCGGGCATATCCGGCCTGTGTTACACCATTTTGACTAGAAGTGGAAATCGCAGCATTGGTTTTAAAATCAACAAGTTGATGCCTAAATGCTGAACTAGAGAGAGGATTACTAAATCAAATATTTTTTGCTGTGGAATTCTACACAGCAGTTAAATGAACTAGAGCTTCATATATTTACTTGGATAAATTTTAAATATTAAAAAAATTAAGCATTAAAAAGGCAAAATGAAAAAAGGATACATATAAGAGCTACTTTTAAAATTACACAAACTAAGGAATTCCCTGGTGGTCCCGTGGTTAGGACCCCACCCTTCCACTTAAGAGGACCTGGATTTGATTCCTCATCAGGGAACTAAGATCCTAAACAAATAAAATATATAAACTATACTATACATTTTCCCTGGTGGCTCAGAGGGTAAAGTGTCTGCCTACAATGTGAGAGACCTGGGTTTGATTCCTGGGTCAAGAAGATCCCCTGGAGAAGGAAATGGCAGGCCACTCCAGTACTCTTGCCTGGAAAATCCCATGGACTGAGAAGCCTGGTAGGCTACAGTCCATGGGGTCGCGAAGAATCGGACACTACTGAGCGACTTCACTTTCACTTTCTTTCATATATGTAATAGAATGATAACAGATCCATTACAATGGTTTTCTGAGGAGGGAGGAAGGGAGGGTAGAATGATGGGAAAGTTACACAGGGTGCTTCAACTGTATCTATAATGTTTTCATGCATGCTAAGTCACTGCAGTCGTGTCTGACTCTTCCTGACCCCATGGACTCTAATCTGCCAGCCTCCTCTGTCCATGGGATTCCCTAGGAAAGAATACTGGAGTGGGTTGCCATTTCCTCCTCCATATCGCTTCTCCAGGGGATCTTCCTGACCCAGGAATGGAACCAAGGTCTCCTGCATTGCGGGTGGATTCTTTACCAACTGGGCTCTCAGGGAAGCCCAATCTATAATAATTAGTTCACTAAAAATAACTTTAATGTGATTAAATGAGGGAATACATATACAGGGCCTTATATATTTATTGCCTACTAAATAGCAGTCAACTCAGTAGATATTAATTCGTTTTGCTCACCTCTATCCCTCCATCCTCTTCTATCTCAGGATCTTCTAAAAGTCTTCAGTGCAGACCTGTATTTTGATTTGGGGGTAACAGTGAGTTGAAAACTTGACAAGCATGACTCTAAAGCTGTGTCATCATCTGGCCCTTCTTAGGTTTTTGCAACAGTTAGCAATGAATTTAAAGGTGGACATTTTCTGCTGTAATTGTTGGACACAGGTACTCTCCTTTCATTTGTTGACGTGTCATGCTTTCCTAGTTTTCCCTTAGCTCTCTTAGTTTCCTCTGACCAACCAATCCTTAAATGTAGATATTGCTCTATCCTTGGCTCTTCCTCTGACTGTATATTCAGTTTCATTCATCCCCACACATTATTTCAGTTATCTTCTTTATCTGTTCAAATATTTATCTCCAGCTCTGGCCTGAACTCTGGTGCTCTCGTTTGTATCATATATTCACTTGTTTATTGGATATCTCCACCTTGATTTCATTTTAGCATTTCTGACAGAGCTGTCTATCCATTTGGATATTTTCGGTTTTCAGTTCAGTTCAGTCGTGTCCAACTCTTTGCAACCCCATGAATCGCAGCACGCCAGGCCTTCCTGTCCATCAGAAAATCCAGTTCATACTGGCTTAAACATTAAAGGAATTTATTGGTCTGTGTAACAGGACTCACTTCAGAGTAGTTTGCTTTGGTGGCACAGCTATGTAATTAGCTCTCCTCTCAATGTTCTACAGTGCACAGCATCTGCTTTATCTGCAAACTGCCTTCCCTCAGGACCAAGATGGCTGCCAGTAGCAGCATGCCAGCACTGCCTGTTTTCTCATGTGGGGCTTCCCTGGTGGCTCAGAAGGTAAAGAGTCCGCCTGCAATGCAGGAGACCCAGGTTCAGTCCCTGTGTTGGGAACATCCCTCATACAAGGGAATGGCTAAATTTTCTCATTGAGAGGAAAGTAATAGAATTGATAGAACCTAGTGACTTAGATTTAAGAGTCTGGAAAAGTTAAGGATGATTTCCAGGCTTCTAGCTTTTGCCTCTGGATGAATTGAATTCAGTATGAGAAAGAAAAAGCAGGATATAGCAAAGGCAGAGATAATGAGTTCTTGTAACATCTAAGTACTTTAGTTACATATACATCTGTCTTCTGTCAGAATGAAATTGTTAAAGACAGTAACCTGGTCTTTTTTTCACCTTTACTTCTAGTACCTAACCCAGAATTTGGCACATTGTATATATTTAATGTCTGGTTTTCACCTCTAAAGTAGAGATAATACCACTTAGTAACTTGTTGAGGAGATTTAAATAAGGAAGCATGATAAAGTGTCTAGTAACATGTTTGGCTTTTAAGTAGGTACTTAAGAAATATGGTTATTATTTGAAGCTTGGAAAAAGCAGAAAAGTTTGATTAGGTGTTAAAAGACAACATACAACATTTCATTTTACAGAATTTTTGTTTTTCTTTTTGGAGGGGAATTTATGTGTGACCAGCTTAACATTGGAGCAGGAAATGGCAACCCACTCCGTTATTCATGCCTGGAGAATCCCATGGACAAAGGAGCCTGGTGGGCTACAGTCCATGGGGTTGCAAAGAGTGGAACACAACTGAAGCAACTTAGCACTAACTCAGCTTACATTGAATATTATTTTTATAGCTTTATTGGCATATAAGTGTATGATTCAGCAATTTTTTAAAAATAAATGTACAGGGTTCTGTGGCTATAACTACAATCTAGCTTTAGAACATTTTCATCACCCTGAAAATATCACTCGTGGCCTTTTTTAATCTGTTTCTACTAAATTGGATTTTTTTTCCTTGTTGTGGCAAGCTATACATAACATAAAATTTACTGTTTTAACCTTTTTTTAATATTTATTTTTATCTATTTAATTTATTTATTTGACTGTACCAGCTGTTAGTAGTGGCGTGTGGGATCTAGTTCCCTGACCAGGGATCAGACCTGAGCCCCCTGCATTGCAAGCATGGAGTCTTAGCCTCTGGACCTCAGGGAAGTCCCTAGTTTAACCATTTTTAAATGTTGAATTCAGTTTTTATTACTTTCACAGTGTTGTGCAGCCATCACTACTGTCCATTTAAGAACTTTTTCTTCATCCCAGAGACACTGTTCCCATTAAATAGTAACTCCTCACTACCTTCTCTCCACCCCAAGTCACTGATAGCCTCTATTCTGCTTTATCTCCGTGAATATGCCTTGCTGAGTCAATTCAGTCATGTCTGACTCTTCTCGACGCTATGGGCTGTAGCCCACCAGGTTCCTCTTATCCATGGGATTCTCCAGGGGAGAATACTGGAGTGGGTTGCCATGCCCCTCCTCCAGGGGGAATATGCCTTACGTAACTCATATAAGTGGAACCGTAAAATACTTGTCCTTCTCTATCTGGCTGACTTCATTTAGTCTGGTTGTTTAAAAGAGTCATCCATATCTCATTGGATTTTGAGGCAGGTATGGCTGTGAGTACATAAAGTTGGGTCAGTAAAGTCAAGAGTGGGCAAGGAAAATTTAATCAGAGTTGTCAAGCCATCTGTTGGGAAAGATTGCTTACCTCAGACATTCAAATATCTGGTTCTGGTTTCTCACAACTTGCAGTGTACCCATTTATATTATTATAACAAAGGGGAAATTATTTGAACTGATTGAGTTACTTGTATAACCATCAGTTGAAGAAGCCAAGCTAATGATGGCATCCCAATTTCCAGCCAGCACCAGGTTGTTGAATTTTGTCGTTTTGTCATTCCCTCAGTGCTCATAATTTATCTCAAAACAGTATACTGTATTAACACATATTCATATATTTTGCTGTGTACTTTTCTGAAGTACTTTTTTCACCTAGGTGTATAATTAGTTGATTTTTTACCTTTTGCAATTCCTCATGGTATTCTCAATCATACTCTCACTATGAGGTGTTAAGTTACTCAGGACATTGTTACTGTGGAATTAGAGCTTAACTTTTTGGTGTTTATTCAACTTTCCAGTCAGTCCATCTAGGGGTATTTTTCTGAAGAGGTAAACTACTTCAGAAATAACACATGTCAAAATAAATCTTTGGGGAACCTGCAGCTAATAAGTGTTTCTATATGCTATAATATGTTTCATATCTGAAGCTGTTTAAAATTAAGAGGATATGGAGAAATTGGAGCCCTTGTACTCTGCTGGTGGTAATGTGAAATGGTGCAGCCACTTTGGAAAAACAGCCTAACAATTCTTCAAAATGTTAAAAAGAGAGTTACCATAGGACCCAGCAGTTCTACTTGTTGGTATACATTCAAGAGAGTTGAAGACATGTTGGTACAGAAGCGTGTGTACAGAAGTTCATAACAGTATTCATAATAATAAAAAGTAGGGGACTTCCCTAGTGAGCCAGTGGTTAAGACTCCGTGCTTCTACCCTGGGGGGCATGAGTTCTATCTCTGGTCAGGGAATTAGGATCTTGCATACCGCACAGGGCAGCCGAGAAAATTAAAACATGGAGGAAAGACCCAAATGTCTATCAATTGATAAATGAATAAACAAAATATATATCTATACAATGAAATGTCATTAGACCATAAAAAATATGAAGCAATGATATATGCTACATGAATGAACCTTAAAAACATAATGGTAAGTGAAAGAAGTCAATTAGACTACATATTGTATAATTCCATTTATATAAAAGTCCAAAATAGGCAAATTTAGAGATAAATTCAATTAGTGAGGTATAGAGGTAAAGGGGGAAGAGAGTGACTGCTAATGGGTATGGGTTTTTTTTTTTAAGGAGGAGATAATGAAAATATTCTAATACTGATTGTGGTGATCATTGCACAACTCTGTGGGTATACTAAAAACCACTTAATTATACACTTTAAATAGGTGAACTGTATGAAATGTGAATTATATCTCAACAAGGCTGTTCTTTGAAAAAGAGAGAGTGGACTTCCCTGGTGGCTCAGACGGTAAAGCGTCTGTCTACAGTGGGAGGCCTGGGTTCGAGCCCTGGGTTGGGAAGATCCCCTGGAGAAGGAAATGGCAATCTACTCCAGTACCGCTGCCTGGAAAATCCCATGGACAGAGGAGCCTGGTACGCTATAGTCTATGGGGTCGCAAAGAGTCGGGCACGACTGAGAAACTTCACTTTACTTCACTTCAAGAAACATTACTTGAAAATTCAGAGGTCTGAGTTCTGACTTCTCTCTGTTCTCCAAAAGTTCTGTTTCCTTTTGTTGGAAATTCTTTTGTTGGTTACTCTTTTTCCTTATTATAATTAGAAGAGTTATATTTTACTCTGCACTACAGGAAGGAAGATGCTGCAAGCACATACATACTTTGCTTTGTAAGAGCACCAATTAACATTGGTAATCTGCTCTGTCCTACTACTTGAGTCTGTGAATTATCAAGCTGAATCTTGTATCTTATGTATGAAAGTTATATCCTGAGGGCATAGAAATTAAATTTTACTGAACACTTTTCTGAGTACCCACTCTTACAGATGAAAGTTGAGATTTGGGGAGGTAAAGTCACTTGTCAAATATCCGACCTGTAAAAGTCAACAGCAGTTAGAATCTGTGTTTTGATGCCTCAAAAGATTTTCTTTCCAGTGACATATTGCTGTTTCCTACCAGCAAGGTAACCCTGGATTTGCAAGTGTTGGAGAAATTTTGCAGCTAGATTTTGTTAATGTAACAAATCAAAATGAGAAGGAAAAATGATAATTAGCTTGCCTGTAATTTTGCTGTGAGAGTAAAGAACATAGTACCTTTTATCTTCCTATGTGCCTGAGTTCTTTGCTGAACAAAGTATCTTAAGATACTGAGTCTGTATAGAATTGAGGGCAGATAACAGTGGGCCCCTCTGACCCTTGCTGTATCCAGACAACTGAGGATTCCTGTTAGATGCCCTTTGTATAATTAATCTTTCTCATATTTCTCCATCAGTAAGATAGGCCAGTTAAAGATATGCATGGGTGACCTGAGGAACCTCCCATTCATAAAAGAGTCTTTTCTAGGAGAAGAATTTGGCTGTGAGAGTTAAAACCAAAGCATCTGACTTTGAGCATGCATATACAAAGGCCAGTCATTTTTGAGAGATGTAGGTTCTTAATGGATTATCTCAGTGAGTATGGTCTTTGGTTTCAGACATCTGCACAGTAAGAACCTCGATGACTGGAAGGCATTTGGAGGTTTACTTTCACTGCTCAGCTTGAGATGATACCTCCTTTAATACAGATCATCTAGGAAGTTATAAGGTAGAACGTTAGCTCAGTTAACTTTGACCTTCCACTTATATGCCTGTGATTCTTCTTTCCTTATGGACTGTTTAAGGGACTTTATTCTGATTGCACTCGAATGTTTCTTTCCATAGGATGGATAGAATGACAGAGGATGCTCTTCGCCTGAATCTGTTGAAGCGGAGCTTGGACCCAGCTGATGAGCGAGATGACGTCCTGGCTAAACGACTCAAAATGGAAGGGCATGAGGCCATGGAACGTCTGAAAATGTTGGCACTGCTCAAACGAAAGGATTTGGCAAATCTTGAGGTGCCACATGAGTTACCCACTAAACAAGATGGCAGTGGAGTCAAGGGCTATGAAGAGAAGCTTAATGGGAATCTCAGGCCTCATGGAGACAACAGGACTGCTGGAAGGCCAGGCAAAGAAAACATCAATGATGAACCTGTAGATATGAGTGCCAGACGGAGGTATGGCTTGATTCAACTGCCTCCGTTGTTAAGGTCTTCTCATAAACAGTCTATGAAAAAGGAATGAATTCCAATGAGAGGAAGGGATTTTTCTTCCTAAAGCTTCTTGAATGAAGGTGTATCTGTGCCATCTAGCTTGACCATGAATTCCTCTTATTTCCAAATGAAAATAAGTGCCTCTAAAAATTATTATCCTTAAGATAAAGTAGCCGTTGCTGGATCAAGGAGGCAGTAAGAGTTGGTACCCCAACTAGAAGTGAGTTAATATACTTTTACTCTAATTTTAGGCCATTTTAGGAGGCAAAAACAGTCATTTCTTCAGATCATCCCAGGAGTTTTGGGATCTGTTTATTATGGATACCCAACTTTTATTACCTCAAAGAGTATGGGCCTCTCTTTTCTTGTGTGTTCTATCTTCTTCATGTGCTAGTCATCTGCATTTTTTACTTCATTTGTGCCACATTCCCCAAACCCCAAACATGCATACACATTCACATTCACTTACACAAGTACACTCATGCTTGTGCTCTCTCTCTCACATACACATAACAAGAAGGAAGAAAAAAGGAATGGTTATAATCTTACTTAGGTTTCTTTCTCTACCTTTTCTTGTTAACTTTTAGTATTGTCCCAGAGTTCTTTTTTTTTAATCATACCCAATAGGGGAACAATATTCTTGGTAATAGCATTAAAAACCCTTAGGAAACGTCAGAAAAGTTCTGTAGAGGTTGTGGAAGAAGAAAAAATTTTTGGAGCAATATGTAGTATCAGCAAAGTATTATAGACTAATCCTTAGACCTTTTTAGGAAAAAAAGAAAAGTGGATGAATGAGATAATGCACCTGAGCAATCCACTTGCCCCGTAATCACCCTTAACCTTCTGGAGCAAATGACTAATCCTCCTTCACTAGGGTCAGTGAAGAGGAGAAACGTTAGGTGGATTCCTTACATCCAAATTTGGAACTGAAAATGTATCTCAGTGGTGTTGGAATTGTACTATATCACAGATAAATTCTGTTGAAAGAGTACCCTGAAAACTCTCCCATTGCATTTAATTTTATTAGAGGATTGAAGTTTTGGAACTTGATTCTTTGGAAACTAGGAACTGTTCTTAATGTTCTCCAGGAAAAGAGGCTTGATGTAAACCATCTAGATCTCCATTCTGCATGAAAAAAATAGGCCCTGTCTGCCCTGTCGCTCTTCCCTTTCACCAGACCAGATACATTGACAGCTATTTCCACTTAGCCTCAAGCTTTTTGTAAGAAGAAATAAGATTGATAGATTGCTCAGCATGGAGAACAATGGTTTCTTTGATGTGAATAAAAGGAGGGACTTTAAAAGCAGAAAGAAGGAAGGGCTCTTGACACGATAGCCATATCATAATTGCCTAAATATCTTTTTTTTTTTTTTTTGCCATCAATTGTGAAAGTTATGGTATCCATGAAATAAGATATGCATGAAACCAGCACTGCTTAGGTTTTGGAATGCCTATCAAGACATGGCAGTTCTGGTTTTGTTTTTATTACCTGGATAAAGATTAGGAGTTTTATAGTTTTTGGGAATCTGCCAGTCTGAGTTACAAAGTGATAGCAGCAGCACGTCTGGCTTTCAATAATATCTAATTGGTAGGGTTTCATACTTAAGACGGAGAAGGCGATGGCACCCCACTCCAGTACTCTTGGCTGGAAAATCCCACGGACGGAGGAGCCTGGTAGGTTACAGTCCATGTGGTTGAGGAGAGTCGGACACGACTGAGTGACTTCACTTTCACTTTTCACTTTCATGCGTTGGAGAAAGAAATGGCAACCCTCTCCAGTGTTCTTGGCTGGAGAATCCCAGGGACAGGGGAGCCTGGTGGGCTGCTGTCTATGGGGTTGCACAGAGTCAGACATGACTGAAGCGACTTAGCAGCAGCAGCATACTTAAGAACAGCAAGTATTGTAAATCATATGTATGTTTGGGAAAGTAGCAAAATAACTTCTATCCCCAGAAAAGTTTAATAAAAAGCCAGAGTTCCAGGTCAGAAGTAAAAAAAAAAAACAAATTGAAGAATGAAACTTGACTTGGGCTTTTCCTTACCTGTGCTCTCCGTGTAATATGAGTCAGTTATATTTGGGAATAAAATATCATTTAGGGTTTTCTCAGATACAACTTGCTGATAAGTGTCGCTCAATTCCAAAATCTCCATACTGTAATGTCTCTGCTTGTTCTGTTGCTGGATAGTCCTTAAGTAATAGGTGCCACTCATTTGAGTGAGGAAGAATTCCTTAGGTTAGAAATAATTTGTGAGGTATGTATCCAGCCAGGCCAGGATGGAAAGAGCTTCTGACTGTTGATGTAAACATTGGGGAGTCATGTAGAAGAAAGAGAAATCTACCAGACCTCAAAGCTGTTTACTCATGTTAGGGATGGGAGAAACGATAAATAAAAATACAGTATGTTTAGGCCTGACCATTACTCCAGGAACTGGAGGTTAGAGTATAAAAGGTTCTTTTCTCCCTTTAGTGACTTCTTTTTTCTGTAACCCTACATTTTCAGCTTGTGTCTGTGACCAGTGGTTATAAAGTGATACAGGCAAATTTATTAATTCCCAGTATAGTTATTATTATCAATGTCTTCCTAATTTATTTCCTCAGCTAAGCTTGCTTGTTTTATTAACCTCAGTTTTACCCTGTTGAGGAATTGAATGCCTATCCCAACCATCCAAGGTGCCTTGTTCAAAAGGCATCCAAGTCCCACTGGCATCTGAGACAAGAACCCCTGAGAAATGGTCAAGAGGCTCTCAGGACTAAAGATCTGTAGTTATAAAAGGTTTGAGTTACAAGTTTAAGTAAGACCTAAGAATACATTGTTTTAGACCTACATACTCCTGACTACACTGTAGAATTCAAAAAAGTAGTTAGCAAAGATATCTGAGTTAAGAAATCAAGAGAGAATTATAGGATATGGTCATTGACTTGGGAACCTCAGGCAGTTAGAATTTGCAGGATTCTTGTTATCTAGGTGTTAAAAAGTGAGTGCCATTTTTTATTTTAGAGGGACAAGATGCTTTTAAGACTAGCCCCAGAAAGATCAAAACTAGAGTTGTCTAATAACTAGAATTGGCCATAGGGCATAGCCAGTGTGAAAGATTTAGATTTCAGAGTCATTTCTAGACAGTTTTTCTTCTGAGGGAAGATGGTAAGTAGAACTTGCAAGTAGGTACAAGACCCATACATTTAATTGTGGAGTTTCAATCCTCCAGAAGGCTGTAGACATTATACTTAGCACTGTCCATTCTCTCAAGCCACTGACAACAGTACCTTCTTTTGGCCTAAACCCATGACAGGATAGACTTCACTGGAGTTGCCACATAACCTCCTTTCTTGTAAATCTTCAGATAGCCAGGATCATGTTCTTATCAGTATCATCATACTGATATAATGCCCCCTTAGCAACGTGTACCTGGGGTGGACAATAGGCTCTACTGCCTTTGCCTTTCTTCCCCTGTCAGGCTAACCATTTCCTTCTTGAACCTCAAGACAACCCAAAAGGAGACTGAGATGTAAGGAAAGCACTTCGACTTTTTATTAAAATTGGTATGATAAAAACACTTATCTCTTACTTTCATTCCTAAAGCCATTCAGTGTCTTCGTGTCTGGATCCTGTATAAGGAATTTAGATGGGAAAGTTCTTTTGCTGTGGTTTTGTTAACACTTCCATTTTGGTTTCTTTATCCTTTGATTTGGATGTCTATGTCTTCCCTGGGTAAATCAGAACAGACTTAAGTTTTCTTGGATTTCTTTGTTCAGTGTAAAAAAGTTTTCTTTTCTATGAACTTTGTTGGAAATACCTTAATTTTTCCTTTTCTTGTCCAGTGAACCAGACCGAGGAAGGCTAACTCCCTCCCCAGACATCATTGTTTTGTCCGATAATGAGGCTTCCAGCCCCCGTTCCAGCTCCCGAATGGAAGAAAGACTCAAAGCAGCCAACCTAGAGATGTTTAAGGTAAAAAAAAAAGAGATTCCTTTCATCATTTCTTGCTTCTACTATTCTTTTTAATTCCCTGAGAGTCCCATTTCTGGTTTTTTTTTTAGTGTTTACTTTTTGGATCTAAATAACTACAAGTGGAGAAGAAAGTTTGAAAAAGTGTAGTTTATCTTTAGAAAATGAAAACTTCATAATTCAGATCATATAAACTCAACTCTTAGATAGAAATACCTTCTATACTGTATCCTGGGTCTCCGAACATGGAGGAATTCCTAAGTTTTTATGTATTTCTGGAGGAAACACGGGTTTAAAAGATTAAGGAACATTATTTTCAAGGAAAGCAATATCTCCCTTTGGCCATTCTTCTGCCAGGAATCTGGTTAGCATTTATATATGATCTCTTCTTTCATTCTGTAAGCTATTTTTGAATACCTAACGAATACCAGGCACTGTGCCAGACTGTGTGCTAGGAACACAAAGGTAACAATTCCATTGCACCTGTGCTTCTTGTGGAAGATGAAGGTTTTCGACCTAAAACAATAGATCGTCTTGCAGGAATGGACTCTGAGTAACTGCTGCTATAGCTGATAGTCTCCATGTTTCCTCAGGGGAAAGGCATTGAAGAACGACAGCAGCTCATCAAGCAGCTGAGAGATGAGCTACGATTGGAAGAAGCCCGACTGGTGCTGTTAAAGAAACTGAGACAGAGTCAGCTACAGAAAGAGAACGTGGTCCAGAAGGTACTGTGCCCGAGAAATAAAGGACTAGCAGAAAGCAAAGAAAAACTGAGAATGGGCTACCCCAGGTAGATTCAGCAGGGTGGCTCATTCTTCTCTGGTCCCCTGGGTTTTAGTCTCTAGGAATAGTGTTATTTTTTTATTTGGGGCCTTAATCAGGAAAACTGTGGTTTTGTTTTTTCATTTTCCCTTCTGGTCAACAGGAGCTTCAGACTGACAAGGAGTTTTGAAAGTCTAGAAGTGTACAGATTTCTACCTCTGATTACTGGCCTTTTCCACTGTCTCATTTTCTCCTCTCTCCCAGACTCCAGTTGTACAGAATGCAGCATCTATTGTTCAGCCATCTCCTGCCCATGTGGGACAGCAAGGCCTGTCCAAGCTTCCCTCCCGGCCTGGGGCCCAAGGGGTTGAACAGAATTTGAGAACATTACAGGTATGTTACCCATAGTGTGATCTTAGTTTCAGGGAACTCTGTTATCCTATCTTGGTTTCGGGGCTTTTGTGAAGATCACAGAAAGAACCTGGCCTTGATGGACATGTCATTATTATCGCCAGTCCTGTTGGCCTTTAATGGCATGATTTAGTCTGCAGTAGAAGGATGAATAACTGATCTTTCCACTGTAGTCTTTCTACTTCTTAGCCCTTTTCCATAGAGGGTTAAGATAGTTTATACCAAAAAAGCCAGGGAATTCCTAAGTACTAATCAAGTTTTACAGTGATGGCAGATTTATCCCTTAGATCATTAGACAGAATTACCAAGTCTGACTATGTTTCTACTTAGCTATATATTATAGACAGTGTTTTCTATTTGGCATTTGTGAGGCATTTTGCCACCTATGACTGTATCTTTTCACACTTCAGGGTCACAGTGTCATCCGTTCAGCGACCAATACCACCCTCCCACACATGTTAATGTCTCAACGTGTGATTGCGCCAAACCCAGCCCAGCTACAGGGTCAGCGGGGCCCACCTAAGCCTGGCCTTGTACGCACCACAACACCCAATATGAATCCCACCATCAATTACCAACCGGTAAGAGGGAGCCCTAATATGGAAACAGAAAAATCTTTTATTTGCTTTCCCTGTTGAAAAGGTCATAGATTTTAAGTTTTTGGACTAGGACAACAAAGGCAATTTTGGTGGGTTGACAGTGGTCCCAAAAGTTAAATCATGAGGAATTGTATGAATATAGCATATGCGTGCTTAGTCACTAAGTTGTGTCTGACTCTTTGCAACCCCATGGACTATAGCCCACCAGGCTCATCTGTCCTTGGAGTTTCCCAGGTAAGAATACTGGAGTGGGTTGCCACTTACTCCTCCAGGGGATCTTCCCAACCCAGGGATCAAACTTGAGTCTCCTCCATCTCATACATTGGCAGGTGGATTCTTGACCACTGAGCCACCTGGGAAGCCCACGTGAATATAGTAGTAGAGAAGAAGGGTTATGAGCACCAATAAGCTAAAATATGTCTAGAAGAAAGAGCTAGAGGGATCTAAGGAATAAGCATAAAGGATGTAAGACAAAGAATCCTGAATCTTTGCAGTTTTAGTTCATAGCCACTGCCATTCTCCTTTCCTGTGTGCCAAAATCCTTTTTCAGTGGAGAAGTTGGACATCTCATGTCATTTTCTGAGTTTGGGGGAAGCTGTGTAGGTCAGACGAGGATCAGATAATGTTCTCTGCCACAAAAGTAAAAATTGGTGCTTTCTCCCACATATCATCACTGACCCCTACACTCAATCTGTTTCAGCAGTCAAGTTCTTCTGTTCCCTGTCAGCGCACAACATCCTCTGCCATCTATATGAATCTTGCCTCCCATATCCAGCCAGGGACCGTGAACAGAGTGTCCTCACCACTCCCTAGCCCCAGCGCCATGACAGATGCTGCCAACTCACAGGCTGCAGCCAAATTGGCTCTTCGCAAACAGCTGGAAAAGACACTCTTGGAGATTCCACCCCCTAAACCACCTGCTCCCTTGCTTCACTTCCTGCCTAGTGCAGCCAATAGCGAGTTCATCTACATGGTAGGCTTGGAGGAAGTCGTACAGAGTGTCATCGACAGCCAAGGTAAGGCTGTTTGTTGGCCAGTCTCTTTATCTAAGCAATAAGTTGCCAAACCTGATTAATATGGACAGAGTGTCACATGGTACTGTGTAATACTAAATAACCTCTCCCTGACTTTTACCAAACCACTCCCATCCTTTATTCAGAGGCTGTTTAGAACAGCATATCAAAAAGCTTTTTGTGTGTCTGTATGTCTTAGGGCTAATATTTTTATTGTGTATTTTGTATAGCTTGTCTGGTTTTTTTTTCAGCATATCATTTAGCTCTTTTAAAAAATTATTTATTTTTGGCCACACTGGGTCTTCGTTGCTGCATAGGGACTGTATCTAGTGGCAGCAAGCAGGGGTTGCTCTCTATTTGCAGTGTGTGGGCTGGAGCTTTGACTCTGACACACATTTTCTTTTCAATATTGCATAATAGGAAATCAGAAAACTTGAGTTTTTATCACCCCAGTTTTGTCATTTGGAGCTGTGTCTCTTAGACTTAGTTTCCTCATTTGTAAATAGGGATCAGTTCAGTTCAGTTACTCAGCCATGTCCGACTCCTTGCAACCCCATGAACTGATGGTACTATCTAATTCCCTAAAGTGATACTTTGTAATCAAATGAAATGTAAATATTTTATAAATTTCAGAGTCACTTTTTTAATTCAGCAGAGTAAACTCCTGGAAAAAGATTAATCTGATGAAGAGAAACAGGAGATGGAGAGGATATGTGAAACCACTGATGATTATTTTTGTTGGCATCTAGGGAAAAGCTGTGCCTCTCTTTTGCGGGTTGAACCCTTTGTTTGTGCCCAGTGCCGCACAGACTTCACCCCTCACTGGAAGCAGGAGAAGAATGGTAAGATTCTATGTGAGCAGTGTATGACCTCCAACCAGAAGAAGGCTCTAAAGGCAGAACACACCAACCGGCTGAAAAATGCTTTTGTTAAAGCCCTACAGCAGGAACAGGTAAGAATTCTGACTTCTCACCAGCCACCTGTCCAGGTTTTTACCAAAAGGCAGTTGTTTCTAGTTTAGAGGAGTCGTCTGTGTGAACACTACAGTCCAGGTGATCTAGGTTTCTGAAGCGAAGTTCCTTGAACCTAGAGGCCTGAGTTCCCTTTATACCCTTCTTACCATTCTGCCTCTCCCATTTTCATTTGACTACTGATTGAGTAAGAGTTTAATGACACATGATGTCTGAGGTTAAGGGAAAGGGACAAAAGGCTGAGAATCTTGGCTTTCCCTGATAGCACTGAGGAAATTCCCCTATTATTGACTTCATTTCCTCAAACAAATGGATTTTGGTGAAAAGGATTTATATTTGTACTAGAACTTTCTTTTAGAAAAGTAATTATCTGCAGTCCATATTTGACAAAGAAATGACAAAGGGAAGGGTAAATTATAAAGTAGCCCAGTGAAGATTAGTGATTGCTAGTGTGTGTGAATTCTTCATACATTATTAATAGAATGAGAATATCTTGGAGTGGGGAAGAGGTATGGTGAAGCTCAGATTATTTTCTGCCCCACCACCCATCAGACCCCTCTGGGTAGCATCATGGGTCTTCTGGAAAATGGGTAGACAGGAGTCAAAAATAAAACTTCAGTAACTCATTGGCCTTAATTACATTAGTCAGCTCATCACCACCACCTAGATCTCCAGCCAGCTTCTGAGAGCCAGCTTTCCTGGAGAGAGGGACTCCTTAAGCGTTGAAGCATTGAGGTTGCTGTACCCAGAGATCCCAGTGCAGCTACCCCACCAGACTCTTGCCTTTTCCATATCCCTCCAACTAGCTGGCAGCATTAGAGATAAGAAGACCTCTAGGTTTTTTGGTTAGGAAATTGGGTGCTGTCCTGCCCAACTTACCTGATGACTCCCAACAGGAAATTGAACAGCGATTACAGCAGCAGGCAGCCCTCTCCCCCACTACGGCTCCAGCTGTGTCCAGTGTCAGTAAACAAGAGACCATAATGAGACATCATACACTTCGGCAGGTGAGGATTTCTCTTGAGGTTTTGTCAGTCATTTATTCCAGTTTGTCCTTTGTTCTGTGGAAAATCATATTGCTCTTCTGTACTCCTATTCTTTGCTCCCCCTTATACCTTCCATCGTGGCAAAGTTATAATTGCTCGTCTCTTCATCATTGCAGGCTCCGCAGCCCCAAAGCAGCCTCCAGCGTGGTATACCCACATCTGCCCGTTCCATGCTTTCCAACTTTGCACAGGCACCCCAGCTGTCTGTGCCGGGGGGCCTCCTTGGTATGCCAGGTAAGAAGGGCTGATCTGAGAGCTTTTCTCGGGAATTGACTAGCTAGTTTGCAGTTCTTTAGCAGTTCCTTTGGGTGATTGTTCTATCTTTTGTTTTCTGCTCTTTCTTTGGGCCCTCCTCCCTTCACTCTTGTTATTCGGCAAATGTTTGCTAAATCCATGTTACATGCCAGGCACAGTACGCTAAGGTTTTGGTGGTGAAAATGATGTCGTCCTCTCTAGTGTGCCCTTTTGGTGGGCATGTGGTTGTTGATCTCTTTTGGCCAGAATAGCAGGGTTAACTGTCCTGATCCTGGTTGAAGTTTCTTCAAAGTCAGCAGCCCCCAAACCAAAGCTGATTCAGCAATTCTCCTCTCTTTGTCTTGATTATTTTCCTCTCACCACCATTTTCTTTGACTCTTCTATACCATCAAGACCATGTTGATTAGTCTGGTAGGTTTGATGTTTGGGGAAGGCCTCTCTGCCTAAAGCTTGGGAGCAGGGTGGTTAAGTAGCTATTGAAATAAAGCTTAACTGAGTCTGGACTGATGTAGACAACTTCTAATGTTCCCTCTGCATCTCCAAGACTGCATCTTCCGAGTATTGCGGAAGAAGGTATCATTTCCTCTTTTAATACCTGCCCTCCGCTTTTGTCTCCTGGGTCTAGGTGTCAACATTGCATACTTGAACACTGGTATCGGAGGACACAAAGCCCCCAGTCTGGCAGACCGACAGCGGGAATACCTTTTAGACATGATCCCTCCCCGGTCTATATCGCAGTCCATCAGTGGACAGAAATAACGCCTGTTCCACTTACACTGCCCCAACCTTGAACCCTTTGCCCCTCTCCTCTCCTGTTGTCCCCAGCTTCCGTCGCATGCAGTGCCTGTACTGGTGCCTACCATACACGGAAAACAAAACAGAAAAGCAGAAGACAAAAAGTAGGAATCAACAAGAAAACACACGCCCTGCCCCGCCACTCCCCTTTATTTTACACTGCTGCGATCTGTTCTGCCGCTTCCTCTCTTCAGTTTTCATAGCAAGGTAGATCTCTGCCTCTGATAGAGGTCAGAATGAGGTCCTGGGGAGAAATCTAAGCCCTTTGATGTGTGTTTCTAAAGTTTGTTTTTATGCTTTAATTATTATTATCATTTTTAATGATGTTGTGTGTCCTCCCTTTGTTCAGTGGACGGTTAAACCTTTTTACTTTCACCCAGTATTTTTTTTCTCTTTTCTTTTGTCTTTTTTCTTTTTTGTAAACATAAATGACATTCAGTTAAGTGATAGGAGCATTGCAGTAGGGTCCCCAGCTGCCAAGTAGGACATGACTGGGAGTGTTAGGGGCAAAAGTTTTTAATGCACTTAACCCAGGGTTTGGGGGAGGTGGTGGCATCAAACAAGGAGGATAGCACACCAGCTGTGGGGTGTCTCTGAGCTGGACAGTTCAGAAGGCAGTGTTGAGTATTGAAGTTGGGCTCTAAGAAGGAGGGGAAGGAGCCTGGAAGGAGAAGCTTTAAAACGTAACCACTCTCAAAGTGACCCATAGAGAAGAGAGAGAAAGGGGCATGACAGTGAACATAAGTTGAGCCAAGGAGGACTGAGACCATGCCCTAGCCTTCTGGATGCTGGGCGAATGAGATTGGCCTCCTGACCCCAGTGGAGACGCAGAAGACGATTTCAGGCCAACTAGCCCCAGATTATTTCATCTTATTTTTTTAAAAAGTTCTCCCCCATCCCCATCTCCTTTCTTTTCTTTTTTTAAAAATCCTAATCTGCCCTCAGTAACCACAGCCCCATCTGTAATATAGAGTGGCTGCTCCCAGCCTGACTTTGCTGGGTGTCCTGGAAGTTGGATGGGCATGAGTGAGTGAAATGTCAAAGGGTGGAAATAGAGGAAGAAAGAAAGAGGGGTTTCCCTCCCAACAGTTGCGACTTTCCATTTGTCTCTACCTTCTGAGCGCCAGGAGGTGAGGGTGAGGGCACCTAATCAAGTTGGAGCCCTGCCTGGCCCTGCTGTGCTAACTGCAGAGCTGACCGCTCCCAGCTGAGCAGTTCACGTCAAAACCAGTCCTGGACCTGTGCTATAAAAGTGGTAGTTGTCTTTTTTCTCCCCAGAATTCTATAAATTTTACTTTCTTGTTTGTTTTTATTCTTTTCTTAAGTGCTACTAATGTAGAGAATGAATTGAATTGTGCAATGTTGCTGTTCTGGGGATTGGGGAGATGAGCATCCCATTTGCCCACACCGTGGGGGACGAGGGAAGGGGCCAGGCTGTGTTTGAGGTAAGGGAAGCCATTAAAGGCAGGGGCTTCTGCTCCCTTCATAGTGGATGTCCGCCTGCCTCTCCGGCTCTAATAAAAGCTGTCAGAGTTTGAGGAAGGGATACTCTCAGTAGAGAGGTGTGAAGAGGAGTGTAACATTTTGCCCTTGAAAGCCACCTGGAGAGGTTCCCCCATTTTTATTTTTTAAAATTAAATTTTTTAAAGTAAGAAGGCACTTTTAAAATTAACACACACACAAACTGCACATCCTCCCCATAAAGTTTGGGGAGGGGATAGGAGGAGCTGGAATCAGGCTCAGTTCCCCCCACACTGGCCTCTACTCCCCATACTCCAGAGCCACTGTGGGTGATTATACTGGCCCTACGGGCCTTCCTGGCTTTTTTTCTTTCCTCCCTTTCCCCCAATTCATTGAGCACTTAATGAAGGAGCAGAGATGCAGCCTGTGTCTGGGCTCCCCAGTGGTGAAATGATCTGGAAGCTAGACGCTAGTAACAGGTAGTGATGGGGTTGTTTGGAGTATTTTTCTGGGGAATGTGGAACCCCTGACTAAGTGGTGGGAGAGGGAGGGGGGTTAGTGGAACTGGGTCTGGGATTATTTTAAAATTATATATATATATATAAAGATATATTCTTACATCTTTCCTTTGCCCTCTGTGCTTTGAAAGCACTGGATAAATCGTTTGGTTTTGCTTTTCTCTCTTCCACGAAATTGGAAGCTTTTTAAAAAATATTTTCCCTGCAAGTCATCTTGCCTTGTGGCATGTCTGTCTAGCCTCCCTCCCCGCCCCCCCCGCCCCATGATGAAGTGCCATTTCTGTTATGTCTCCCCTCCCCCAGCTCAGAGGTGCTCAGAGGTACGAGGTGCCCAAGTTTGTCAGTTGAGATTAAAAGTAAGGAACAGAGAATGTGCAATACCGTCTGGCTGGGGGCTGTCCCTGCCCTGAGCTGAATCCCTTCCCTGGGAGCCAGGCCAACCTTTGAATGGGGTTTGGAAGTAAGATGTATAGAGATAGGGGATGATGGGGAAGGAAAGCCTGTAGTCACGTGCCTGCCAAGGTGCTGAGGCGATAGGGGAGAGGATGGAGTCTTCCCTGTTTTTATCCCCTCAGGGTCAGTTACATAGAGGCTGCTTGTTGACTAGTATAGCTCCGTGACCCTTTGCTCAATCGCTGAGGTTTGATTTCTTACCCTCTCTTATCCCCATTTTCATATCCTTCCCAGGGATTAGTGATGGGGGTGAGGTTCCTCTAATCATGGTAAAGTATTAGCCTTCCACCTCCTCCCTTTTCCTCCCTCTCCCCCATCCTCTGTCTTCCTCATCTCTCCTTTTTCATCACTGATTGCCTTGTGTCCCTCCAAGTCTATTGTTGCTGTCCATCCCCAGGCCTTGGGCCCCATAGACACTAAACCTCATACCCTAAAGACAGGGAGAAAGACCCTCTGTACAGAGATATCCTTCACCCCTGGAGCCCTGAAGCTCAGGGTGATATTAGAGTGAGGATCCCACCAGTTTTGCCTGGCTTCCTCCATCACCAGAGACTTTAAAAGTAGTAGTTTATGGACAGTGGCTTACTCTCTCTCAGCCTGATACGGGTGAATGAGCAGTAAGGCTTTGGTAAAACTGAGGGACAGAGGTCCTTATTTGTCTTTTTTTTTTTTTTTTTCTTTTTGCCATTTGACCACAGCATCTGGACTTCTTTCATCCCTGGAATAAGTATTTTTTCCACATTTTTTGGATGTATGTATGGTAGACAATTTTTTTTAAGACACAGAGATAAATGTTTTCCTGCTTTGGTTACCTTTCCTTTCCCCTTTAAAAGGAATTAGCTATAGAACTGCTTTGTAAAGATGCTTCTTGATATTTTACTTTTGTTCCTTTTCCCTAACCTCTCCCTTTTCTCCCCACTTCCCCAGAAGGCATAACCTTCTCTCCACACCCCCTACCCCCACCCCAGTCCTAGGCTCCCTTCCCCTCCAACAAGACCTTCATTAGCTTATGATATTTGCTGCCGAGATGTTATAACAAGGACTCATTCGTGTATATAAGCTATTTCTTGATCCATTTAAAAGGAATTGTACATTGTGTAGAAAAAAAAAAAAAAAACTGAAAAAGAGAAAAAAAAGCCCTAGCCATGGATATTGTGAAACTGTGTTATGTCATTTTGTAATGTGCCCGTTTGTGTATGATCCGTGCAAAAGGGTTTCTGGGGAAGGGGAGGGGGTAGGGAGGCAGGGCTGTGGAGGGTGGGGAGGGGAGTGGGCCGGGCCCAGCACACTGAGACTGGCAGCTGCTCCAACCCCATCCCTCCTTAGANTTTTGCACAACTCTTTTAAGTTTCCTTTTAAAAAAAAAAACTCATTCTGATTTTCTGCATTGTGTTTGGGAATTAAAATGAAAAAACTAAGACCAATAGAAACTGGTTTTCAAAAAGGCAAATACACTCCCATCTGTTTCAGATGCTGCTGAGCATTTCAGCGGTGACAGATTCAAATAATAAGCTAATTTTTGGAGAAAGGATTAAAAGAAAAAAAAACTTTGTAATATTTATCACTTGCAAGCTATGTTTAATAAAGAAAGGAATGGTTTCTAAACTTTCCTGTGGCTTGTGCTTTAGTCATGGTGGAGGGTGGGGATGGCAGTTTGGTGGGAGAAATTTTAAGGGCGATTTGGAGATTGACTATGATTTATACTCCCTGAAGTCAGTGGGGTACCTTTACAGTTTGTGTCCTTTCTTCAGTTGTGTGGGTTTAAAGCCCTTACCTATTTGTGTATTGTTGTTCCCCTCACTTTTATGTAGATCCATGTTCTGGAAGCCACTGATCCCACTTTAATTATCGGATGACTTAAGGTCTAAAGGTATCCCGAAGGAGGCTGCATTTAACCCAGAGGCTGGACCTCCATCCTGTCCTAAGGAGAGGTGTACCCTAGTTGTCCTTGGCCCTCCTCGTTACGCTGCTCTGGTCTCCAGTAACAGTTCTTCGTAGCATTCGGGTCTCTCCAGGGGGAGCCTTAAAACAGCCCACACTGTTCTTAGCAAGGTGCATAATACGTACTTCCTTAGTCAGTGCAGCATCCCCTGAAAGATCTGCAGCTTCTCTGTCCTACCATGTCCCTCAGCTCCACCGCCCGAAGTTCTCCTTTCAATCCAGAACATTAATCAGATCCTAACTTATTTTTTCCATCTTGGTTTAGTTCCAGCAAAGCATTTAGACCTGGCCCACCCAGAGGAGAGGATGGCACTTCCTCAGGGAGCTGAAGTTTGGGGCTGTTCTTAACCTCTTGGTCCTCTGTCACACTGTTTAGTCAAAGCTGCTTCTGCTCCTTGGGCAGCTGGGGAGGGGCAAGGCCCAGCCTTGCTGGAGTCTGGTCATTGGTACTAACGTCATTCTGCAAGAGCACAGGGGAGACAGTGATTGGGATCCCACCAAGACCAGCAGACTGAGGGAGAGCTTGGGGCTTTGGTTTTAGGGCATGGTAGGGCTGGACAAGGAGGGCCAGGGGCCAGCACTGCCACAGGTCAGCAGGGGCAGAGTGGGAAAGACGTGCTCTTTGCACACCTAGAACGGAGGGAAATAGATGTGTAGGGTGCTTTGCAGCCTCTGTGCTCATTCTACAAGGGATTCAAGGCCATCAAAACCGCAGTGCAAACTAATAGCTCCTTTCAAAAACAGAAAAATGATGAGGGGTGCCTCCTGAGAAGGGGCCAATGCTTTGGATCTGGAAAGGTGGAAAGGGACATTTGGTTGCTGAGAGAAGCGGTGCACGTGAGCTTAGATGTTGCAAATGCTTCTGGTGTCAGAACAAAGTGGCAAGGAGCTCGGAGCCCCTTTGCCCACCTGCCTTTTTAAACCACCAGGACCCGCGGGATGCCTGTCCCTGGGTCAGACTCCAGCTTGGGCACAGGACAGACCGATTTCAGACAGGAGGTTCAGGTTGGAGCCTGTGCCCCTTGCCCTGCTTCCCCACTTCGGGGGGAACCCTGAGAGCTATCTACCTTGGGGGAGTTCATATTTGGATCATGAGGATATGTCCAGTGGGGTTATGAGGGGGGATTAACGGAGAGAACTCCCACCTGAGCATGGTTTAGTTTTAAGTTACCTGGTGTGTTGGGGAGGACACAGATTCCCCCCTTTCTTGAGGCGAAGGGAGAAGCGGACATCATGTCCTCTTTTCTCTTCCTATGGTCAGGCTTGCCCCTGTCCGTGGAGGGGGCTGAGGGACCTTTGGTTCCTTCCTGACTCCAGGCTGGCAGGGAAAGGTGAAGTAGGTTCTTAGGTAGGGCTGCAGTTAGTGACATCTGGGAGGAAGCCAGCTTGGAGGGCCCTAGGCTAAGGGTGGCTGCTCCGTGGTCACAAAAGGGGGAAGGCGATGGTCAGGCCTCAGACCCAGGGCCTCAAGCACACCACTTTTTCCTCCCCAGTCCCTCTCATCAGAATCCCCCTCGCCTGGGTGTTGAGTTCAGTCTTCTCCCCGAGCTTCCCTCCACTCGAAGCCTGACTTCTGCAGCCCTCAGCTCCATCCCAGGCCGTTGGAGGCACTGCTCAGCACTGTGACTCCTGTCTGCAGGAGAGGCTGCCCGGATGGAGAGGATGAGCACCGTGGCCTGTCTGGGCTTCCCTCTGGTTTAGCATCCATCCGCCCCAGTCTTTCATCCTGTTCTATGCTCCCCAGAGACAGGAGGATCCGGACCCTTCCTTGTGCACAGAGGAGCAGGAATCCAGCTCTGGCCCGCCTCTGCCGCCTGTCCTTTACCTTGGGAGCCCCAGTGCTCTCTGCCCTGTTTCATGCAGCCACCAGGCCTCCTCCCACTCCTAGTACCACACAACTCTTGAGAAGAACTGGGCCTCCCTCGCTGCCTCAGTCTCCTCATTTGTAAAACAGCATCAGTTCAGTTCAGCTCAGTCGTCTCTGACTCTTCGCGACCCCATGAATCGCAGCACGCCTGGCCTCCCTGTCCATCACCAACTCCCGGAGTTCACTCAGACTCACGTCCATCGAGTCCATGATGCCATCCAGCCATCTCATCCTCTGTCGTCCCCTTCTCCTCCTGCCCCCAATCCCTCCCAGCAGCAGAGTCTTTTCCAGTGAGTCAACTCTGCATGAGGTGGCCAAAGTACTGGAGTTTCAACTTCAGCATCATGCCTTCCAAAGAAATGCCAGGGCTGATCTCCTTCAGAAGGGACTGGTTGGATCTCCTTGCAGTCCAAGGGACTCTCAAGAGTCTTCTCCAACACCACAGTTCAAAAGCATCAATTCTTCGGCGCTCAGCTTTCTTCACAGTCCAACTCTCACATCCATACATGACCACTGGAAAAACCATAGCCTTGACTAGATGGACTTTTGTTGGCAAAGTAATGTCTCTGCTTTTGAATATGCTATCTAGGTTGGTCATAACTTTCCTTCCAAGGAGTAAGCGTCTTTTAATTTCATGGCTGTAATCACCATCTGCAGTGATTTTGGAGCCCAAAAAAATACAGTCTTGACACTGTTTCCATTGTTTCCCCATCTATTTCCTATGAAGTGATGGGACCGGATGCCATGATCTTCGTTTTCTGAATGTTGA
>SJYQ01093327.1:0-10984 GCA_006410935.1 Redunca redunca
CCCCGCCCCCGCCCCCACCCCTCCCTCAGGACCCAGTGACTGGGGTCTGTGGGCTGCAGCGGTTTGGAAGTCAAACCAAACCGGCAGATTGCGGAGCAGAGAAGAGGGATATTGTGAGGGGGTCAGTTTCTTCTCTCCATCTTGCACTGCAGTCTGTGCTCTGTCCAGAGATTCCAGGAGGAAGCTTGAGAAGAGAGCCTCCCACTCTGGAAGCTGGTGGAGAGAGCTCCCCTCATTTCTTCTTCTCTTGGGTCATCCCTAGCTCTAGGCTTTGCTCTGTTTGTGGTTGCTCCACTTGATCACCCTGGCAACTTGAGAAATGATATCTTGGGGGCCCTAGAACCAGGCTTCCTTCGCTCCTTACATTGCAAAAAGGAGAGAAAATGGATCCAAACTTCCAGCCTACCTGCCCTGATTTGCCATATAGCCCACCCCTAATTTTCACCCTTGTCTCCTCCCCAGCAGCATCAGGACACTGAATAGGTAATCTGCCCAAGCCCAGTCTGCTACTGGGTGGACGTCCCACACCACTCTCAGAGGTGGCTGGCAGATGTCCGGGGGTGGGGGTGGGGAGGGGGTTTGAAAGGGAGGGGAAAGCTCTGTTACAACCCCCAAGGACATCATTAAAGCATGAAAGTGCCATCGGGGCTTGGAGACCAGGGCACCCAGGGAGAGCATGATGAAAACATGTTTTATGCATCACGTGTCTTTCCCGTCCTCCCCTCCCCTCCCACCTCCTCCCCGAGGCCTGCTCTGTGCCAAGGCTGGTGCCAGCCTTGCCCTGAGTGCTTCTCAATTCTACCCCTTGTATCAGGCCTGTTTTGCTGCTTGCCACTTGGTTGGTTCTCCCAGTGAATGACTGTGTGGAAGGTCTTACCAGCATCAGAAATACCCAGATCCCCACAGAATAAGGCCTTGACTTTGCAACACAGGATTTTAGGACTACCCTAAACAACTCTAGGAATTTCTTCCCTGAACACGCACCATTCATTAATTCAACAAATCTTTATTAAACATCCACTGTATACCAAGCACTGTGCTGCTGCTGCTAAGTCACCTCAGTCGTGTCCAACTCTGTGTGACCCCGTAGACGGCAGCCCACCAGGCTCCCCCATCCCTGAGATTCTCTAGGCAAGAACACTGGAGTGGGTTGCCCCATTTCCTTCTCCAATGCATGAAAGTGAAAGTGAAGTCGTTCAGTCGTGTCTGACTCTTCTCGGCCACATGGACTGCAGCCTACCAGGCTCCTCCATCCATGGGATTTTCCAGGCAAGAGTACTGGAGTTGGGTGCCATTGCCTTCTCTGAAGCACTGTGCTAGGCCCTAGGAATCCGTATGGAATCTCCTTGGGCCCAAGTATCCAAGGGAATCAGGAAAGACTTTGGGGAGGGGAGGAAGTGAGGAGAAGAGAGGGAAGGGAGGGCAGCAGAAGAGTATGTACAAAGGCCCTGCTCCCCCAGAAAGAACAGGGGCCCTCCATTCCTGCTCTTCTGCTGGACTTTCATTCACTACAAGGGAGGGATGGTGAGCACCTCCTAACGGGCAAAGCACTCTAGGACCCTGGGACATCTGGTGCTCCTGCCCTGGAAAGATTCCATCCATCCCTTCATCTCTTCCTCCAGAAAGGGAAACAGGCACAGATAGAGAGGAACAATCCACGAGCTTAGGCCCCAGATTCCATACAGAAAACAAGGCCCCACGCTGAAGTGAAGGGACTCTTGAGTGTGCCCTGCTGTAGCCTCACCAGACAGAAAACCTGTCTACTCTGAACTGTTCGATGGTGCACCCTCCCACCCTGGGATCCAGCCCTGACCTGTCCCGCTCCCTGGAACGAGGAGCAGGTCTGCCTCCAAGGTTGCCTGGAGCGTGTGAGCTAAGAGCTCCAGGTGTCTGCCAGTCTCCATGTGGGTGGGTGGAGCAGTCTGTTTGGTACAGAACCTCCATCCTGGATTAGAGGGTTTTATCTCTCCTCTGTCCACTGGGGGGCTTCCAGCTCCTCCGGTTTAGACACCAAGGTTCCAAGCTTCTTCCTTTCTGAAGAAAAGGGATGGAGGGTCCTTTGAGGACAGAATAGGTTTTTTTTGTGGCTGTTCCTCCTCCAGAACTGGCACAGAGGTCATGGGACCAATTGGGGTTAAGTTCTAGACCTGCTCTGATGACCCATTTTTCCTCCCTGTGTTCACACCCCCTGGGGCCAGGGTGTTGGGTGGGGCCGACCTGGCACCTCCACGCCCACATCTGGGACTTCCCCTAGATGGAAACTCCCAGAACCCTGGTGTCCTGCCTCCTCTGCCAGCTCTCCCACTTCACTTACAGTGGGAGCTCCCTGTCTGCCAGCTCTCCTCCAGACTACATATCTGCCTTAGCCCCAAGGGGGCCCCGCGGATGTGGGACCACCTTCAGGGACCATCTGTGATGTCTGGCTGCCCTTTCTAGTGGATTCCTTTGAAGAAAAGATGTGAGGCTGGGGGGAGGGAGTTGGGAAGCTATCCTTTGTTGAGCACCTACTGTATGCCAGGCATTATGCTTGGCTTGTATATTACTCATTTAATCCACATAGCAGTCCAGAGAAGGAGCAGTTATCATCCCATTTCACAGAGGGAACTGAGAACAAGAGAGGTTAAGCAGCTTGCCCAATATCACACAGCTGTAGCAGAGCTAACATGGGAACCTAGGTCTTGGTGGTCCTGAGCTCTCCTCACCACCACAGGCTTCCTCTTCTTCTGCAGCTGCCCACCTCTCCATGAGACAAGACTTGGAAAATTCAGTTCAATTCAGCCCAATTCAGAAAATAGTTATTGAACATCTGCTCTATGCCAGGCACTGATAGGTGCCAGACCAGCAGTCTGGAAGGTTGCTGACTCAAGGTCTGGTGGGAGAGATAGGTGTATGAACTAGGCAGTGTCTAACTTCAGCAGAATGATATGAGCAAGGTGGCATGGAGTAGAGAATGAAGTAGTACAAAGGAGACACAGACGTAAAGAACAGACTTTTAGACTCAGTGGGAGAAGAAGAGGGAGGGCTGATTTGAGAGAATAGCACTGAAACATATACATTACCATATGTAAAACAGGTGATCAGTGAGAGCTTGATATATGAAGGAGGGCACACAAAGCTGGTGCTCTGTGACAACCTAGAGGGACAGGGTGTGGAGGGAGGTGGCTGGGAGGGAGGTTCAGGGACACACATACATACCTACGGCTGATTCACACTGATGCATGGCAACAAGCATCAAAATATTGTACAGCAACTACCCTCCAATTAAAATAAATAAATAAACTTTAAAAAAGAAAAGAAATAGTATTTCTATTTTCTCCTTACAAAAGAGTATAGAAATATATTATGAACAGTGTACAGAATAAATTGGAATAAAAAGAATACCTACTCGACTGCCATCCAGCTCAAGAAATAGAGTATTTCCTGCTCCAGAGGTTCCCGTGTGACCCTCCCATCATCCTCTTCCTCTCTGAAGAAGTAACCACCATCCTGACTTTTGGGATAATTATTTCCTTCTTTTTATTTATAGTATTAGCACCTACATAAGAATCCCTTTATAATATTATTTAATTTTGCCTGTTTTTTATATAAATGGAATGACACTGTATTGCCCTTTCCTGTCTAACTTATTTTGTTCAGCTTGTTTGTGAGAGAGACACAAATTGTTGCACATAACTGTCTTTTTCATTATGGCAAAGTATTCAGTTGCATGAATATACCACAATTTTTTTTTTTTTTAATTCTACTGTTGGTGAAAGTTTGAGTTGTTTCCAGTTTGGGCTATCATAATGCTACTAAAAACATGATTGTATATATTTCCCAATATATACATGCAAGAGTTTTTCTAGGCTATAAAGCTAAGAGTCAAAGTGTGTGTGCAGGCCATCTCAATTTTTATCAGATAATCCCAAACTGTTTTCCAAAATGGTTGTACCAATTACACAGGAAGTAGAACATTCTAATCAGGAGCAGGTGTAAATCAAGACCCCTACTCCTTTCTTGCCTAAAACTCTCAGTGGTTTTCTCTTTTCCTTGGAATAAGATCCAAGTCACTGCCGTGGCTCCCAGGGCCTCTAGCTGGCTTTCTACCTGTGCCATATGACTCTCCTCTTTGCTTTTTGTACTTGCTGTCCCCCTCCCTGGAATGTTCTTCCACTAGCCATCTCCTTGGCTCTCTCCCTTGCTTTCTTCAGGTCCTTGCTAAAATGTCACTTCTCAGTGGCACTGTCCCTGGCCACTGAATTTTCTTTAAACAGTTGTGTATTTATTTGGCTGCGCCAGGGCTTAGTTGTGGCCTGTGCATTCTTACCTGGGGCATGCAAACTCTTAGCTGAGATGTGGGATCTCGTTCCCTGACCGGGGACTGAACCCGGGTCCCCTGCATTGGGAGCACAGAGTCTTGGCCACTGGACCACCAGGGAAGCCACTGAATTTTCCTTTACAGACTTTTCCGGCCTCCTTACCCTCTTCTCAGCTTTTGTTTTCCTCACAGTCCAGCCATCTGGGTTCCAGTCAGCCTCAGGCTGCTCTCCTGTGATCTGCCAGGACTTTTATCTCCTCCCAAACCCTTAAGTGGCAACCCACTCCAGTATTCTCGCCTGGAAAATCCCATGGACAGAGAAACTTGGTCAGCTATAGTTCACGGGTTCGCAAATTGTCGAACACGACTGAGTGGCTTCACTTCACTTTAAACCCTTAAGGGCCCTTGGAGCTGACTGTGTGCCGGCTAGCTGCTCCTTCTGAAGGATCCACCTCTCTGAGTCACTTTGTATCACATCACTCTGGGTTTTTTTTTCACAGCCATTCCATGCTCCTAGGCAAGGAAATGTATTTATTTGTTTACCTGTTTGCTTTTTGTCCCCACCCAGCCCCACCCCTCATTGTAAAGGGCACTCCATGAGAGGAAACCTCACTGTCTCACTCTGTAACATGACCAGTACCTGCTGCATGATAGGCCCTCCAATAATAATTGTCCAGTGTAAAGTAATTAGCCTCCAATTAAAATAAATAAATTTAAATTAAAAAAAAAAATTGTCCAGGCTGGTTGTCAGGCTCCCAGAGACAGCCAGGCCCTCCTCCTCCCTGCAACACCTGGGACTTGCCCTGTCTGGAAACTCCCAGAACCTGGGTCTCCCCTGCCCCACCAGCTCCCGCCAATATCCCAGGCAGAGTCTCAGAGCATCTGCTGTGCTGCTGCTACTGCCCTGAGTGTCCTCTGGGGACTGTTTGGAAGTCTGAAGCGGTCATTCTGGCCATCAGGACTGGAGAGTGATGGGCAGGTGTCAGGTGCCCGGAGCTCAAGAAATAGTTTTTGATTGAATAAAGGGGAAGTCTTCAGAGATGAAAAGGATCTTGACAGGTGGAGAAAAGAGAAAGGGCACTGTGAGCAGAAGAGCGCATATCATAGTTAGAGGACTTGGTCTAATCTGGTGCCCATGGAAGGTGCTCTGTGGAGGGGAGGGGAGCCAGCAAGCAGGGAAGGGGAGGGCTAGCTGGGGAGGTCTGAGCTCCTGCCGGCTCAGAGAGGCTCAGCAGTGTCTTAGGTTTAATCCTGCCCCCACCCCTGCTCCCCACAGTTCCCCCTCTGACCCCACCCATACCCTCCCCTTCACCCAACCCCCAGCCTGGCCGCTCCCCGCCACTGAATGGACTTCTCTCTGGGCCTACGTCTGGGGCCTCGGAACAAGAAAGCCAGCCATCAACAGCCACCTGCGCCCTCTGGACACTGCCCACCAGCTGCCTCCCCTTGTCCGTCCTGCCCCGCCTCTGCCTGCGCCTGCCCCTGCCCAGCCTGTCCCCGTCCCACCTGTTCCTGCGCCGCCTTTCCTTCCTACGCAGCTCCCTGCCCCTGCTGTCCTGGCCTCCCAGGCCCACCCTGTACCTGCTCCTACCCTCCCTGCCCCGCCTGTCCTCCCTTGACTTATCCCCATAGTGCCTGCAGCCAGTGCTCTGGCCAGCACTTGACCTGCTGCCGCCCCTCTCCTTGCCCTATGTACCCTTGCTCCAGGGGTCCAGCCACCTGTTCCAGCTCCTGCTTGGGCTGCAGTGACAGCTGTGGCTGTGGTCGAGGGGCTGCCTGGGGACCCCCAGGCTCTACTGGCCACTGCAGCTGCTGCTTTAGGGGACAGCGCACCTCTCGGCACTGTCTGATTGTCTAGGGGGCAGTTGCCCCCTGGGAGAGTGCCCATCTCCTGGAGCACTTCTGCAGGCAGATCAGCTGGACCCTTTCCCAGACAGGGACGGGGGCAGGTCGCTCAGAGCCCCCTGGCCTCCTCAGTCCTGAGAGTGAGAGCCAGGCATCTGTTTTGAAGCTAGTTTCTGGACATGCTCTCACTGGTTCCAGAACCTCCTCTTCTGCAACTTCTGCAATGGAAAATGTTCTTCTCAGGGCATCTCCTGTGGTCCCTGAAGGTGAGCAAGTTGACCATTTCCCCCTCTAGTTGATCTCCCTGGGAGACCCTTCTTGGCTCATCTTTTCTGTAGTTTGTGTGGATAAGATGGCTTCTTCATCTAGGGACCACTTTTTCTGCCCCGTGGACCTTCACCCAAATCCCTGAATAACCCAAGGGTCTCTGAACCCTTTACCTCTCATTGTGAGCCTGGAGGAAGGGCAGTGGCTCTTGGACCGGAAGAAGAGGCTGAACAGAGGATTCTTGGTTCCTCCCTCCCCTTGGATATCATGACATCCTTTATGGTCCTTTACTTCTAGGAACCCGGTGCTCTCCACCTGGATGTCTTATCTTTCAAATCTCTGAGGGCTTGCCCAGCCTCATGACCCCAATCTTCCAGCAATAATCCTATCTGTTACATTCACGCTCATCTGGCAAGGGGTGATGGAAGCTGGAAGCCCTTGACTCAGGTTCCCAATGATTCCATCCACACGCAGCTAGTCATAGTCCCCTGTCCCTGGGAGTGGGTCTGGGGAGTTGGAGAAGCCACAAAGAGGAAGATTGAGCTGGCAGATGCTGGTATCTGCCTGGGATAGGATCTTAAGCTGAGAGCCCTTAAGCATCCCATCATATTCTCCAAGTTATCTGACACTGATCTGCTTCAGTCTTCTCTTTCTCTGCCTCCTTCTCTGGGACCTTTTGTTCTTTCCTTTCTATCTCTGTATATCCTTCCTGCTAGCTTTCTACACCACTCTCTCCATTTCTGTTTCCTTTTTTCTATCACCTGGACACTCTACTTCCACCTAACTTGTGTCTTTACATCTGTTTTTCCCACTCTGTCCCTTCTTTTCCCCATCTAATTTAAAATCTACTTAACATACATTTTTTTTTTCTTTCCCCTTTCCCTGTCTCATTTTGTATCTTCATGTTTGTTTTCTTCCTTGGTCTTTTTTTTTTAAACAGGACAAAGTTACATATAGTTCTACTATATGTTACAATTATTTTTTAAGTAGATAAATTAAGATCTTTTCCTTGGTCTTTTGACTCACCTCCTATTTCTCTCCTTTTCTGTCCTATTCTGCTTCTGGGAGCAAGTCACTAGATCTTTTCCATTTCTATTTCCCTTCTTTGTCTGTCTTTGTTCCTGTCTTTCTGGGTCCAATTCTGTTTCCCAATTCTGTTCTTCTGTTTTTCAATTCCTATCTCTCTTTCTGCTTCCCCAGAATCCGGCTTTCTGTTTGTCTCTCCCCATCTCTTTGGGTCCTACAGCTTCCTGCACACAGGCCTACGTCATACCCATCTCATTGCTGTCCAAGGGCCAGGACACCAAGTCTTCCATTGTCCTCCAAACAGCCCATGTCCTGGAGTGAGCAAGGGCTGGACATAGCTACCAAACAGTCCCTTTGTCCCCTGCCCACTGTCTAAGCCATCTTATCCTCACTCAGCTCTAAGTCCAAACCTTTTTTCTCCCAACTTCATATTCTGAAAATTGGCAACTGAAAAGAAAAAGAATTATGCATTTATGCTACCTGTCCTGTGTAAACTATATTTCAAGGTGGTCAAATAGCTCTAAGTGGTGAAGAAAATTTCTTTTTTACAGAAGAACTCCAGCTGATGTAGAAGAAATATGGAATTAGGAAAATCACCATTTTTCCAACCCCTAATGAAATAACTGATCAAAACAAGACTCTTCAATGGATGAAGCTAAGGATGGTGGTTGATGAAGAACTTTACAATGGAGGAATGAAGCTGTAACTACCTGACCCCACTGATGAATCTTAGCATTACTAAAAAGGGCACAACCACATAGCCTGTACCTCCTGATATGATGCAATCTGAAGCACTCAGCACCACCTGTGAAGGACTCTTGCCAAACAAAGAAACAAACAAAAAAAACTGAACATGATTCTAATCAAACCCTACTGCTAACCTCCACTTAATAGGAAATATGGGGGGTGGAGAACAAATTAAATGGCACAACAAGGAAGTAAAACAAAATATCCAGAATGTGGGGCATTCTAAAGGAAATCTGACCTGATTTCTTCGACTAGTCAATGGCTGAACAGGAGGGTCAATGAGAGGGGGGCGTACAAAGACAGCTACTACACAGAATAAGTGGACCTTGTTTGATTCCTGATGGGGACCTCCCAATTGTAAAAAGCCATTTTTAGACTGTTGAAAACATTTAATTATTTATTTAACATTTAATTAAACAATTTAATTATGAACTGAGTACTTACAATGCCAAGGAATCAGTGTTGATTTTGTTAAATGTGAAAATGGCCTTGAGGTTATGTAAGAAATGGTCCTTATTTCCTAGAGATGCATACTGAAGCATGGAATGAAGTGATGTATTTAAGTATTTTGGCAAATAAAAGAAAGGAGGAGAAGAAAGGAGGAGAAGGATAAAAATCAATATTGTTGAATTAAGTATATAGGGTTTCACAGAACCTCTCTACCTTTATTTGAACATTTTCATAATAAAAGTTTTAAATGATGCTCCTCTTGTAGGCATGGTTCCTAGTAATTCCCAGAGCATCCTCCCTGCCCACTCTGAAAGCCAGACTTCCCCTGTAACTCCCCACATACAGATCCTGGTCCTCCTTGCCCTCTACTGGAAGTGGGTCCTAGAGACGGATCTGCCCTCCCAGGATATTCTCTATCCCTTCCAGTCCTCTGCAGCTCTGCTGGCACAGATCCCATGCAAAGGATCTTTCTCAGCTGTGCTTCACAGCTCTGAGGGGCCAGGGGAACCTTAAAGAGTAAACGTATTTTGAATAGGTCCTACAATAAAAATAATCCAAAATAATGTAACCTTCCCTAAAGTCTTTATTAGGTGCCTCCGAAAAAACTACAACTCAGTAATGGAGAACATTGGCCTCCATCCCGGAAAACAGAAGACAAGGCATATAAGGCCATCCTGTCCCATTCCCTGCTATCATTCAGGGTGACCTCCTCCCTCAAAGAAAAGATCACCAGGAACTGAGAGACTGGGTATCAGGAGATCAAGGATTTTCAGTACAGGACCAGGATGGAGGGCATTTGGATTACCCCGTGCCCTCACTCACTGAGTGACCTTGGTAAATCATGATTTTTGAGCTTTGTGCTTCTAGATGAAGCATGGGAACCGATACCCTTTTCTATTCTCTAGGAGTTTGCCAGTTAGGGATAAAGGCACTTTGGAAGTTGTGGAATATAAATCTCAGCTGTTTATCATAAGAAAGTATTTCTCAAGATATAATTCCAGACTCTCCCACCTTTCTTTAGTATAAAGAAAACTAGCACTTACTAATCACCTGTGCAAGTGGGTGAACACATTTAATCTTCTCAGAAATCACGAGTATGGAATTGGGAAGATCTGGGTCCCAGCTCTGACTCGACCTCTTACCATGTGAGTCCTATCGTGTCACTTAACCTTTCCAGTTCTGAAGTACCTACCTAACAAGTCGTTGAGACAGATAAACACTTCATCTATAGCAGTTGGCCAGGACTTCCTAAAACAGAGCTTAGGTGTAATACATAATAACTGATGCACTTCCGTGGTGGTCCAGTGGTTAAAGAATCCACTGGCCAATGCAGGGTACACAGGTTCAATCCCTGGTCCAGGAAGATTCCATATGCCACGGGGCAAACAAGACCACATACCCAACTACTGAACCCCACATGCCCTAGAGTCCATGCTCTGCAAAAAGAGAAGCCCCCACACGGCGACTAGAGTAGTTGCCACTGGCTGCAACTAGAGAAAGCCCATGCAACAATAAAGACTCAGTCCAGCCAAGAATAAATAAATAATATTAAAAAAAAGTTTGATAAATGTTACCAGCTAATAAAGACCAGCACTTTTTAGAATAATTTACATGTATTATCTTACTAATTTATTTATTCATCTGATATTTATGGAACGCCTTTTATGTCCCATTAAACATTTCAAGTACTGGAAATATAAGTGAACAAAGCAGAGATTTGTAGAGAGAAGCAGCAGTAAGTGAAATATACAGTGTGCCAGATAGTATTAAGTGCTATGAAGAAAAGGCAGCAAAGGAGAATAGAGAGTTGGAAGCGAAGCAGGTAGGTTACTGTGGCAGAGGCAGCGCTGCCTTTTCAACAGTATGAGCAAGGAAGGCCTGTCCGATAAGATGACACTTGAACAGAGAATTGTAGGAGCTGCAGGAGGGAACCATGTGGACATCTGGGAGAACCAGAGCTTCACAGGGCACAGTGTGCAAAGGCCCTAGTGATAGCCAGTGTAGATGGAGTAGAAGTCGCAGGAGGGAAAATGGTAAGAGATGAGGTCAGAGAAGTAGCAGCGGAAAAGAAGACAAAGGATTTTGTAGGCTATTATGATTTTGGCTTTTTTGCTTAGTGAGATAAGAAGCCATTGGAGGGTGTTTTTTTTTTTTTTGTTTTAAAATATTTATTTATGTATTTGGGTTCCTCGAGTCTTAATTATGGCAGATGGGATCTTCCTTTCAGCAGGTGGGATCTAGTTCCCTGACCAGGGATGGAACCCAGGCCCCTTGCATTGGAAGGAGGAGTTTTAGCCACTGGACCACCAGGGAAGTTCCCCATGGGAGGGTTTTGAGGAGATAATACTAAAG
>SJYQ01093333.1:0-15883 GCA_006410935.1 Redunca redunca
GTGAAGGCAGAGTGAGACAGAATTTTACACAGGGGGGCAGGATCATCCCCCCTTTTCCTTGCATTTATTTCAGTTCAACTCAGCTCTCTTCTTCAGAAGACAAGCTCTAATGGAGCCTCAGAGCAAGAGACATTTGAGACCCCAGTCTAAATAAGAGGAAGGATCCTGGGGCTTAGCCCTTCACCTCTTTGAATCTCAGCATCTGTAAAATGGTGATGATCATCCCTCTTGTGGAATTTAATATGAACAAATTGCTAAATGCTCTCTGGTAACACAGAAAGCCACAGTCTCATAAAGTGGTGATGGTTCAGGCTGTGCTCCTAGTACCTCTCTGATGAGTGGCGAGGAGGGCGAGTGGGCTGTAGACAACTCCCTTCCCTGTTTCAGGGAGGGCAGCCCCACTCCAAAATATTGGAATGTTGAGACTTCCCTGGCTAGTGGTAGTTAAGGCTGGTTAAGTGGTTAAGACTTCTTGTTTTCAGAGGGCACAGGTTTGACCCCTGGCTGGGGAACTAAGATCCCACATGCCATGAGGTGCAGTCAAAAAAAAAAAAAAAGATTAAAAAAAATTGGAACATTGAGTAAGATTTCATCTTCACAAAGAGTTATGCTGCTAAACAGCTTCAAAACCTCTATTACAGAGCTTTCCTCGCTGGGTAATTCAGGTGTGTGACCTGAACCCAGGGAGGGCAAGCAAGTCAACAACCATGTCTGAATCCTGTGCCTGAGGCAGACATCACTAATCAATCACAGGCCCTTTCCTGCTGAACCTTAATAAAGCCTCAGGATTATCTATAACATAACACTTCTAACAGCCAGTTTCACAGTGGGCATATGAGATGAAATCAATTTTCCACTCTTTGACTTCATTGTAGGTAGACCTTGAGTGTTTATTTGAATTGAGGGTACCGGATGCTCTAAAACTTCATTTGGATAAAGAAGTTTAAAACTTTGAAATCTTTGGTTTTGTCTTAGTCAGTTTTGACGGCTATATAGCTGCTTAGTCAAACTAAACAAGAGGCTGGGTGGCTTAAACAACAAAGATTTCTCAGTTCTGGAGGCTGTAAGTCTGAGACCAGGGTTCCAGCATGATTTGGTTCTGGTGAGGGCTCTCATCTTGGCTTACAGATGGTGCCTTCTTGCTGTCTTCTCATACAGCAGAGAATAATACCTTTCAGGATTCTTCCTATAAGGGCACTGATCCCATCATGAGGGCTCCACCCACGGGACCTCATTACTTCCCAAAGCCCCCATCTCATTGGGGATTAGAGCTTCAACATATGAATTTAGGGGGGACAAAAACATTCAGTCTGTAGCAGCTTTTGGACTTTGTTTTACCACAATGTATATTAGAAAATAAGGTCAGTTACTTTTGGTCGGTTACAGACTGCCCTTCATCCTAATATGCTGAACTCTCCTCTCATTTTACATGTGCAAATCATACTCATCCTTTAAATCCTAATTAAAATTCCACCTAGTTATCTCCTCCATGAAGCTGAATATTCTTCTCTGATTTTACCACTGCATTCTTTCTGCTTTGTTCATGGTGTTTCATTCCTTAATTTTTTTTTCTATAAATGCTGTACATTCCCATCTAGACAGAGAGTGCTACCTTCATTCACATTTGTATTGCTCCAGAGTAGTCCAATAACCTATTAAATATTTGCTGAAAGAACATATCAATGTAAAAAAATCTGAATACTACCTAAAGGGCTATTTCATTTTGTTAAACTACAAACTGAAGTGTCCTTGGGTTCTGTTGGTGAATTGAAAGAAGTTGCTAAAATGTAAATTCCAGGAAGACAAGTGATCTTTGTTTTGTTCATTCTTCACTGATGTCTAGAACAGTACTGACATACAGTAGACCCTCAATATATTTTAGTTAAATGAATAAAAGAATGAATGAATGAAACATGGTTTGAGACAATCCTGTAGCCTGACAATGACTTCTCCTGTGTTTATCACACATGAGGTAAGGTGTTAGATGATTGACAAGGTCTAGCCACTTTTGAGACCAGCTGGACAATTGCCTGGTTATTTGTACAGAAACTTGCACATTTCACATTTTTGCAGTTAAGAGTTGGAGGGCCACTCCTGTCTTCTGAGATGGACTGCATTCTGCCTATGAAATGTTTCTCTCTCTGGATAAACTTGCCTTCACTTAAAAAAAAAAAAAGACTTGTGGAAGGGAGAGGTTATTGACATGTGACTTCTATCTCTAACTGGAAGTTATTATTCTTGCCTTATGGAAATCTGAGTAGATGTGGCCCTTTTAAAGGATGAAAATATTCTGTATTTTTTCAATTTATATTTGTTATCAAAATAGCTCTTAAAAATTCTGTTACTTACTCTATGTTTGGCAAATGAAGCTTTCCATCTTCCAGGGTCATCCTTTCAAGAGAGCAATTGTTGGATTTTCAGTTTCTCTTTTGCTCTACGAAATTGATAGTTTGCTATCAAGCAAGACTGATAGTTTGCTGGTTTGCTTTACTGCTCGTTTTGCACTTACTGTTGGAGAAATCCATGTTCAGACTGGTGTGGCAGGATTCCCAATGTCAAGGCAAAATATGGATCAGAGAGATGTAATCCATTGTCTGGCATATTGTAGGTGCTTGAATAAACATCAGATCTTTGTATTTAGTCATTCGATAGATGTTGATCTGCTGTCTGCCCTCCACTGGAAATTACCAACAGTAAATTCAGGATCTGGGCTTCCCTGGTGGCTCAGTGGTGAAGAATATGCCTGCCAATGCAGGAGATCCCTGAACCTGGAAGATCCCACATGCCAAAGAGCAACTAAACCCCCTCACCACAAGTATTGAGCCTGTGCTCTAGAGCCTGGGAACTGCAACTACTGAAGCCCACACGCCTTAAAGCCCATGATCTGAAGCAAGAGAAACCACCTCAACGAGAAGCCCGCATACCAAAACAAAGAGTAGCCCTCAACTTACTGCAACTGGAGAAAGTCTGAGCAGCAGCAAGACCCAGCACAGCCATAAATAAATAAATTTTAAAAATTCAGGATCTGAGAACATTACTGGTTGCTGTCTCTCAAAGTTGAGTTGGCTGTTTAATGTGGGCATTAAACAGCCAACTATTTTTTGCTTGTCTGGCCTAGTACTACCAAATGGTTCAATTTAAGCCATAAAACTAAAGAGAGCTTAATCTGACTTTAATATTTGTCATCAACAGGGGCTCAGTGTTGTGCTAAAAAGGCCTGAGTAGAGATTTTACTGGGCCCTTTGCCTATTCAAACTAGTGTATAACCATTAACTAGTTAATCCAAATTGGTCTTCTGGGAGGCCTGGCGGAGCCATTATCTTTACGTTTCTGGGAGCCACGTGGCTTTGCTTGAGGCTGTAGGGAGTAAGGTCAGAGCTGGTTTACCATGGAGAAGGCTTGGAGTTCAGTTCTTCTTTGCCAGAATTGGTCAACTGCACTCTCCCAATGCACTCAAAGGCATTGTCACATCTGTCTTTATTTTTCCCACAGAAGAGGAGTTTCCTTTTGCTACCTTCAAGCCTTGTCAACAGGTGATCTCATTGCAATTGTCCTCTCTTCTTGAATACCCTGCCTCAAAGATGCCTTTTGGTAAAACGTGCTTGCCATTGAAAGCAAGACTTGATGGCCTTCTATCTCAAAACCCATGCCAAATTTATGTGCAGACATCAACAGCTACAGCCTCAGAGTCAGGTAACTTGGGTTCAAATCTTGGCTGTGTTACTTTGTAGCCATATCACTTAAAATAACATGCTTAACCTTTCACAAACCTCACTTTCGAAAGTGGGAGTGTGTTAATAATATTACATGGGTATAGTGACATTGCAAAAATTAAATGACATTGTGTGTGTAAGCATTTAGCACGTTGCTTGGTGTATGATAAGTGCTCGATGTATTGTTGTTGTTTCTCAGTTGCTCAGTCATGTCCAACTCTGCAACACCATGGACTGCACTATACCAGGCTTTCCTGTCCCTCACCATCTCCCAAAGTTTGCCCAAGTTCATGTCAGCTTGATGTGTGAAGTGAAGTGAAGTGAAGTCTCTCAGTCGTGTCCGCCTCTTTGCGAATCCATGGACTGTAGCCTACCAGGCTCCTCCATCCCTGGGATTCTCCAGGTAGGAATACTGGAGTGGGTTGCCATTTCCTTCTCCAGGAGATCTTCCCAACCCAGGGATCGAACCTGGGTCTCCCGTATTGCAGGCAGACGCTTTACCATCTGAGCTTGATGTATAGTAGCTACCAAATTATGAGGCCACCTTTACAAATTGCCTCTGGACAGAGAAATAAAAGATTTCTAAATCAGTCACATCCGGTCTTTTCAACAAAATGCACCTGAAAAATCTACAGATAGAAGAGAAACCAACCTATCAAAGTGACATGGAGCAGATCTGACCTATTTACATATGTGTTGCCTAACACTTGGGGGAGACATGTATGTAATGAAGGAGGGGTATTATAGTACCTAGATAGAGCAAAGTGAAGAGAAAGCAGACCCCCTTTGGAGAGATGCATTTATTACCTTTGGGTAGGCTGAGCTGAAGTATAGCTGAGCAACCAGTATTTTGACATTTATCTGTTTTCCTGATGCTTTATGGGTTCTATCTAAAACCAGTCTAATGACCTTCCTACCAAGGCCGAACAATTTGCTGATGGAGCTGCAGGTTGCTGTGGGCCTTTTGTGTGTGTGTGTTTGAGTGGCTTTAATTTCATTTCTGGAATAAAGGAAGTGCAAAGACATTAACTCTGAATCCATCAGAGAAAGAACTCTGTAATTGCAACTTGGCAGCAAAATGTGCTTGTGCTGTGTGCGCTCTAAAAGCCAGTGATGATTAATCCTGCACATTTATCTGAGCCCAAGAGCAGACACGCAATCATGACAACCGCAGAAGGCAAGAGAAGGTTGTGCTTGATCATTACAGCCTTGGGCCTGCTGGATAGACATGGGGAGCAGCAACCACCAGATCTCAGCCAAGAAATCTGGACCTGCATGTCCACTGTGCTAGCCACCAGCCAGGGGTGGCTCTTTAGCACTTGAATTGTGGCTGATGTGAATTGAGATGTGCCTCAATTGTAAAATAGGCCCTGGCTTCAAAGACTTAGAATGTTAAAAAGAATGTAAATATCTTTATATTATGTATGTTAAAGTAATCATATTTGGGGTGTGTTGGATTAAGTCATTATATTATTAAGATTAATCTCATCCGCTTCTTTGTACTTCTTTAATGTGTCTGCTAGAAAATTTTACATAGCATGTGTGGTTTACCTTTGTGTCTGATATTGTATTTGTCTTGGGCACTGCTGCTCTACAAGTTAAGCAGATGCCTCTCGGGTTTGGGTTTGTCCCTGGCTCACAGTGATTCCCCTTTTCCAAGACTACCTTTGTCTTGACCTCAGGGTTCAGTGGCCTCCTAGAAGCGCTGGTGCTGTTTCTGGACCTGACTCAAGTCTGTCAATCAGAGAGCTTCCCTGGGAAGCTGGACTAGGAGCTCATGATTGGAGCTATACCATGTAACATGAGTGGTCATGGTTTTCTGCCCTATGGTTCAGAAGAGCAGATGGAGCTGATCTTCCAGGAGGAAGATAAGAATGAAACACATGTCCGTGTTAGAGAGGTAGATGAAGCATGAGGAGTCCTACTGGTGTTTAAGTCTCTGGATGCAGTACAGATTTTGTCCAGCTGGATGTTCATCCTTGGGTCCTGTCATCCTGGATTCTTAGCATAAATGTCAACTTTTTTCACTCCTTCTAACTCAGTAGGCTTCTGACTACCAAAAGAGTCTGAATAAGTTATATTTCAATCTACTTTTTCTTAAAATTTAATTTTCTTGTTTTTTATTGCAGTGAGTTGATTTACAGTGTTAGGTTAATTACTGCTCTACAGCAGCGTGGTTCAGTTATACATAAGTACATTTTTTTCTTAATGTTATTTTTCTGTTATGGTTTATCCCAGGATATTGACTATAATTCCCTGTACCATACAGTAAGATCTTGTTGTCTACCCATTCTATGTATAATAGTTTGTATCTGCTAATAACCAGTCTTCAACTCCATCCCTCCCTCTCTCCTTCGCAACCGCTTGTCGGTTCTCTGTGTGAGCCTGAATCTGTTTCATAGAGAAGTTCATTTGACTTTTTCTCCATAATGCCAGACTCATAACTAACTACCTTAGAGCTTTCTTTTGATAAACCTCCCTCTGTGAGCAATTTTTCCCACCCCGCCTCCTGCTCCCAGATCTCTACAGAGTTGGCTCCTTACAGATCAGACTTTACTTTCAAGGTCAGCACCTGCAAGAGGCCTTCCCTGTATGCCCCACCTGAGGAGGTCTTGTAACTCATCACATCATTCTCTTTATTTTCACGACCATTTCTTCTGTATTGTTCTTCTCCTGCTGCTCCTTCTAAAATGAAGGTACCTTAAGAGCAGGAACGTTGTCTTCATGTCTGTATTTCCAAGTGTCTAGAACAGTGCCTGGTACATTGTAGGCATTCAGTAATCATTTTTTAGGATTGCATTTTTGATCAAATATTTATAAAGTGCTTCTTATGTGCCAGGCATCATTCTAAGAGTTTTGCTTTCGTTGTTTTAGTTGCTAACATGTCCGTCTCTTTTGCGACTCCGTGGACTGTAGCCTGCTAGGCTCCTCTCTCCATGGGATTTCTCAGACAAGAAGATGGGAGTCGATTGCCATTTCCTTCTCCAGGGGATATTCCAAACCCAGAGATTGAACTTTCATCTCCTGCTTGGCAGGTAGTTTCTTTACCCCTGAGCCACCAGGGAAGCCCACTAAGAACTTTACAAATGAACAAATAAAGTTCTTAGCTTTCTGTTATGAATTCATGCTCTCTGAAAGATTTCCAGTTCCCTCTTACTAGGAAGAAGATTGGAACTTGTAAAGTAATATTAAGTTATGCCCATGTTTCAGGCACTAGGCTGAGTACTTGGCAAACAGTATCTTGTTTGATTTCTCATATTAACCCTATAAGATAGTATATTTGCTTGCGACTACATTTGGTGACATATACCTAAATCCTGACAATGGTGGGCTAACCCACTAAAGATTTGTTTTTCTAATGCAACATGAAATTTAGAATATGAGGTCCAGGATTAGGACAGGATCTCTATGAAGTCATCAAGGATCTGTTTTTTTCTGCTTTCTGGCTCTATCATTCTTAATGTGTGGCTCTTGCAGCTGGAAAGATGGCTACTCTCCTCTAAATGTCATTTCCATGCTTTATGTGGGAACAGAGGGAATATTTAATGGCAGAGAATATATATCAGATGAGTATCTCCCTTTTGATCAGGTATATACCAATTTTCTTAGAAGTTCCTTGTAATATATAAGAAACATATGAGTACTGCTTATATCTCTTTGGTCAAACTGGGTCACATGGCTACCCCTACCTGCAAGGAAATCTGAGAAGGGAGTTTTTTTGACTGTGCTGGGTCTTCATTGCTGTGCACAGGCTTTCTCTAGTTTCAGTGAGTGGGGGCTACTCTCCAGTTGCTGTGCATGGGCTTCTCATTGAGGTCACTTCTCTTGTTGCAGAGCACGGGCTCTAGGGCACACGGGCTTCAGTAGTAGTGGGGCTTTGCCTTAGTTGCCCCACAGCATGTGGAATATTCCTGGACCAGGGATCGAACCCATGTCCCTTGCATTGGCAGATGGAATCTCAACCACTAGACCGCCAGTGAAGTCCGAGGTGAACATTTTTAACTGGGCGCATTGCTGCCCTGGATAAAATCCAAGTTCTGTTGGTAAACAGAAAGGGAAGTAGATATTATGTAGTGAGTTAGTTGTGTTGGCATGGCAAGGTTCTATTATTATATGCTCTGAAGAGTGACAGTCACATGTACTCTAGGTATTCTGTGTGTTCAAGATAAATGGAAACACAAATGTTCTGAAGTTTATGTAGAATTTGGGGTGATTGGATTAGGGGAAAAGCATTTTATTTTACAGATGGAGACACTAAGGTTATAAGCAAAGTGTTTTGCTTAAGACATATCATCTAAACAGATTGAAAGGAGAAAAAAGAGACATAGAACTAAGATTTAATCCCAGCACTGACTAATTCCTAATTTCTTAGAAATTAGGCTTTCTGAGATTTAGATATAGTTAAATTGTGATTTTTCTGGAATTGAAAAAGCTATCTTTTCAAGATAGATTTTCACAGTAAAACATTTATCATTGATTAAGCACTTACTGTCGGAGAAGGCAATGGCACCCCACTCCAGTACTCTTGCCTGGAAAACCCCATGGACAGAGGAGCCTGGTAGGCTGCAGTCCATGGGGTTGCTAAGAGTCGGACATGACTGAGCGACTTCACTTTCACTTCTCACTTTCATGCATTGGAGAAGGAAATGGCAACCCACTCCANCAGTGTTCTTGCCTGGAGAATCCCAGGGATGGGGGAGCCTGGTAGGCTGCCGTCTATGGGGTCACACAGAGTTGGACACGACTGAAGTGACTTAGCAGCAGCAGCAGAAGCACTTACTGTATGTAATTTTTAAATGCATTATCTCATTTTATTAGATATGTTTTTTATAAATATTCTTAATCGTTGTAAAAAGCAAAGTAACACACACCAAAAAAGCCCCTTAAATCCCCAAAACAAAGCAGCCCAAGCAGTATGGAGAAAAATAAGGGGAAAAAAATCTTAAGAAATCCCATCCCAGGACTTCCCTGTTGGTCAAGTGGCTAAGACTCCACACTCCCATTGTAGGGTGCTGGGGTTTGATCCCTGGTCAGGGAACTAGATCCCACATGCTGCTAGTAAAGATCCTGCATGCCGCAGCTAAAATCTGGTGCAACCAAATAAATAAATGTTAAAAAGAAAGAAAAAGAAATCTCAACCCCAGAAGAAAACAAGATTAGCGTTTTGGTAAACATCTTCCCAGACATCCCTCTTTGCAGATTCACGTATTAGATGTGTGTTTAAATATATGAGTGGGAGCAGACCATGTTTTCCTATAGACATAAATTGTCCCAGTTGATCATTCCAACAACCTCTAGTCAAAGCTATGGTTTTTCCAGTAGTCATGTGTGGATGTGAGAGTTGGACCATAAAGAAAGCTGAGCGCTGAAAAATTGATGCTTTTGAACTGTGGTGTTGGAGAAGACTCTTGAGAGTCCCTTGGACTGCAAGGAGATCCAACCAGTCCATCCTAAAGGAAATCAGTCCTGAATATTCATTGGAAGGACTAAAGCTGAAGCTCCAATACTTTGGCCACCTGATGTGAAGAACTAACTCATTGGAAAAGACCCTGATGCTGGGAAAGACTGAAGGCAGGAGGAGAAGGGGACGACAGAGGATGGGATGGTTGGATGGTATCACTGACTCAATGGATATAAGTCTGAGCAAGCTCTGGGAGTTGGTGATGGACAGGGAAGCCTGGTGTGCTGCAGTCCACGGGGTCACAAAGAGTCAGACACGACTGAGCAACTGAAATGAACTGAACTGATGGGTTGGGTATTATTATCTCCATTTCATAGGCTTAGGATAGTTAGGTGACATGCCCCAGGACACACAGTTAGCAAGTGGTAAAATAAGGCTAGTTTCAGGTCTGCCTGAACCAACCACCCCAAATCCCTGGCAGAATCCCAAATCCCTGGAAGATTTAGATTTGGACAAAGCAAAAGTCTCTTTGCCTGAAGAATTTTAAAAATATAGATAATAGATTGCCAAACTATCAAGGCGCCTTGGTGATAGGAAAGCACAGCTGGCTCGGTAGACTCAGCTCTTGTCATGAATAACTCATTATGAATAAAATAAAGCATTTTCAAGGCCAGAGACTTCTGAGACATGTTAATCAGAAGTCTGTGTGAAGCAGTGCTGCATGATGTCACCCAGAGTGACCGCACCTGGCCCCATCAGGTGACCGTTTCCTGCTTGTGATCTTTGCAAGTCATCTTCACTCTGGTGCATTACAGATGGCTTTTTTCATACCATTCCCCCGCTCCCAGTTCTGCTGATGCTTTGCTTTGTAGTTGTATCTGCCAGATGTTTTGGACCAGGCTGAAATAATCTTTGGATCTATAGTTTGAGTGAATGAATGAAATAAGGGTCCCTCCTCTCTTTTTGCTGAATAGCTTTATCAACTGCCAAGAGGCCCACTGAAGTCATTAAAAGATGTTTTGCCATTAATAGGGTACTGATTAAATTATGACATGTCCATATGTTGGAAAACCATATGGAAAACAAATGAGGTGAATCACAAAAGAATGCCAAGATGTATTATTTAGTAAGAAGGAAAAAAAAAAAACAAGTTGCAGAACATAAGATAGAGCATTATTTCTCTCCCCTTTTTTGGTAAATTTTTTAAAATGTGTGTATACATACAGATACTTTTTCTGAAAGGACTCAAAAAAATTATTAATAGCTAATAGTTGTTACCATTAGAAAAGCTGAACAGAAGTTATCACTTGTTATTCTATATTTTATATTTTCATACTTTTATATTATTTTATACTTTAATATTTATAATCTTGAAACTTATACATGTATTACTAGTCTAATATTATAATAATTATCTAATATCAACAAGAGTGATCTAGACAGTGAGAATAGGGATCATTAAATGTTTTCTCCTCTGCACTTCTCCATGCTTAAAAAGTATTCAAACTTATTTTAAAAAAATCTCTCCAGACAGATTTCCTTCCTCCTTCCCTGGTTGCTCAGACGGTAAAGAATCTGTCTGCAATTTGGGATACCTGGGTTTGATCCCTGGGTTGGAAAAATCCCCTGGAGGAGGGCATGGCAACCCACTCCAGTATTCTTGCCTGGAGAATCCCATGGACAGAGGAGCCTGATGGGCTACAGTCCATGGGGTCACAAAGAGTCGGGCATGACTTGAGGAACTAATGCTTTCATTAAAAGAATGGGAAGATTCATAAAACAATCCAAACGAACACAGTCTGAGAAACAGTGTAACTGAATGCAGTTTGGGGAACAGATTTATTTATTTCTTTTCCAATTATTGTAATAAATCAAGTAGGACAACCAAACAGTGCCAGTTAAGTTCAGTGGTAGTGGCTGCCCTAACCTTATGGGGGAGAACTTGGAGGCTGTGTCCGGGCTTGGCTATGACTGGTGAGCCATGGCTGCCTTGGGGGTGAGGGTGGGAGTCAGGAGGGCAGATTTCTCATGGGTGGATGTCGATGAGGGACAAGTTCTCCTGAAGTTAGTTCTAGCCTCTTCCCAACACCCAGCATGCCAGCCCATCACAATGTGCTCACCACAATGAGCCAACATCCCAGGTTTAATGGCAACATGAGAGAACACAAAACCCGATGGTGCATGAAATTAGTAGTGAACACTGGGAAACGTAAGTCACAGCTCTGTTTGTTTTAAGATAGGGTGAAATCACCATTGTTTCATGCCTTTAGGAGCTACAGCCAGAGAAAACCTGAGTACCAACTAATCAAAAGGGGCAACACCCCCTTTCAGATAGTGGCCCTGCCATATCCCTCATCGTTAGTGAGCTTCTTTGATCAAAAAGGAGATAGAACTAGGGTGCTGTGTGGGCTGAGCCAGCGATTTCATCTCTAGGGTCTCCAGGTATGTGTGAGGCACCAGAGTAGCCCCCTCTGAAGAGGTGGCATCTGGACTGATTGGCAATAATACAAAGGAGCCAGCCACTGATGCAGCGCGACTGCCGCTTCAACTTGAGGTACTGTGGGATTTTTCAGGCACTTCCAGATCAACATGTCACCTCTGGCCTGGCAAGACTGCCAAGGTTTCACTAAGGGCAAAGAGGCATGTCCTGAAAGGGACTTTTTGGACTTTGCTGCAGCTTTTCTTCAGTGTGTCTGGTGGAGTACACGGCTGTCTGGACCATGAAGGTGCTTCTTGCGCTGCCTGCTGCCAACACTGACTAACTGGACTTAGTGCTGCTTAATATAGCAGCACTGAGTGGTCTGTTTATCCTGTTTCTCTCAGAGCTACAATTAGCTGGCACTGAGGGGTCAGGCAGCCCTGGGAGGAGGTTTGGGAGCTTACAAGGCTAGGTCTGTTCACCTCCAGAGGCACCTTTGGGATTTTATCAAGTCGATTTGATTTAGTATTTAAACTCTTTTGTTTGCTTTTATTTTTGTTTCTCAGTACAAACAGCAAAGGATAACAACAACAACAACAACAAAATCCCTCTGCTTTCAAAATTGGCAGATGAGAGATATGAGTCAGCAGGGTTGCTTGATTTTCTACTATGGGTGCCCCATCCCTTCCTGAAAATGCTAGAGATAATCCTGCATCTCCCCTGCCTCAGCGAGACCATGATTTGTCCCTTAGAGTTGGGTGAAGTCAGGGTCTCCAGGGGAGCATAATGAATGAATTGAGCATTGAATGTTTAAGCTAGTTTAAAATTTGAACCTCTAGTACATAAATAAGTGAATGAAGGTACTTGGGTCCTGTTTCTGCAAAGAATTTAAAAGCGGTAGTGTTAATAAGTCTGTACCCTGTACTTCAGCATCATCCCCATCTTTATCACCATATCCTTTTGAATCCACCTAGCCATGTCCTTCACCAGACTGCAATTTTCTTAATTAATTTCTTAAATCTCCTTTGCTTAGTGGTGGTTCAGATTAGCATAGACTGACAAGATCAAGGCCTCTGCTAATGAAATTATATTTGGCTTTAAAGAAATGAGGCTAGGGAATTCCCTGGTGGTTTAGTGGTTAGGCCTCTGCACCTCCATGCAGGGTGCCTGGGTTTGATCATTGGTCAGGGAACCTGAAAGCCAAAGGAAAGAAAAAAGGCTCAGAGGAAATAAACTTTTTGATATCCTGAAAAGATGGCACATGGGATTAGTATGAGAAGAAAGTATAGGGCTTTATATGGCTTCCCTGATAGCTCAGTTGGTAAAGAATCTGTCTGCAATGCAACAGACCCCAGTTTGATTCCTGGGTGGGGAAGATCTGCTGGAGAAGGGATAGGCTCCCCACTCCAGTGTTCTTGGGCTTCCCAAGAAGCTGGTAAAGAATTTGCCTGCAATGCAGGAGACCTGGGTTCGATCCCTGGGTTGGGACCATCTCCTTGAGAAGGGAAAGGTTAACCACTCCAGTATTCTGGCCTGGAGAATTCCATGGATTGTATAGTCCATGGGGTCACAAAGAGTCAAACATGACTGAGCAACTTTCACTTTTACTTTAATAGGACTTTATACAGAAGATAATGCCCCTTTTAAAAGAAGTGCAGAGTTCACACAAAAAAAGTGAAAATGAAGTCACTTAGTCGTGTCCGACTCTTTGTGACCCCATGGACTCTGCCAGGCTCCTCCATCCCATGGGGTTTTCCTGACAAGAATATTGGAGCGGGTTGCCATTTCCTTCTCCAGGTCATCTTCCTAACCCAGGGATCGAACCTGGGTCTTCAGCATCGCAGGCAGACTCTTCACCTTTTGAGCTACCAGGGAATCCCTTAGCAACATTATTCCTAATAGCCAAAAAGTGAAGATGATCAAAATGTCTATCAACTGATGAATGGATAAGCCAACTGTGTTATGTTCATGCCATGGAATATTCACTAACAGCAAGAGATGAAGTAAGGATACACATGCTATAATATGAATGCACTTTGAAAACATTATGCTAAGTGAAAGAACCCAGTCACAAAAGGTCACATTTATGATCTAGTGATATGACATGTCCAGAGTAGGCAGATCCATAGAGATGGAAAGTTGATCAGTGTTTGCTGGAGGCTGTGAGGGGTGGGGGAGAAGGGAGGAGTGACTGCTTACTAAGTGCAGGGTTTCCTTTCGGGGTGGTAAAAATGTTTTGGAACTAGATAGATGTGATGGTTGTAGAACATAGTGAAGGTAATAAATGTACATTTAAAAAAGTTAATTTCATGTTATATAAATATATCAATTTTAAAAACCTAAGTAGAAAAATATGCTAAAATATGGATAAACTTTGAAAACATGCTAAGTGAAAGATGCCAGACATAAAGGGCCGTATACTGTGTGATTCCATTTGTATGGTTACATTTGTAATGAAATATCCAGAATAGGCAAATCCATAGAGACAGCAAATAGATGATGGTTGCACAGGACTGGAGATCAGAGAATGTTGTAAAATTGTTCCACGCTGCAAATATTCTTAGAACCATTGAATTGTACATGGATGAAGTGTATGGTATGCACGTTGGATGTCAATAAAGCTGTTACGTTAAAAAGGGATGTATACATTTAAGCTTTTGAAAAATTGAAACATTTCAGGGATAATTAGAGTAGCTTTCTATCTATAGCTTGAAGAATCCTATCTCCGTAGTTTATCTAATTTGTGCGCTGAGTTTGTGAACTGAGTTTTCTAAAATGCAGGACTAACAATAAGCATTTGAACAGATGACTGAAAAAAGAACCAGGGGTTCAGAAATAAGCATATGTATGTAAGGGGATTTTGTATATGATAAAGGAGATGTTTAAAAATTTTTTTTTCCAAATTTTTTTTTTTGGCCACACCATAGAACACATGGGATCTAGTTCCCTGACCAGGGATGGTACCTGCGCCCCCTGAGTTGGAAGTCTTAACCATTAAACTGCCAAGGAAGTCCCAAGGAGAATTTTTAAATGATTATTCAAAAAAATGGTATGAGATCTAGCTTGCCATTTAAATACCATCACCAACAACAATAACTGAGTTTCTACCATATTCCTTGTTCCCAGGTAAATTAAATTAGATCAAATAGGTCTATGTTAAAAAGAAAACCATGAAGGTACTGGAAGAAAATATAGGTGAATGTATTCATGATCTTGGGGGTGAAAAAGATCTTCCTAAATTAAAGCAAGAATTTTTTTTTTTTAAGGAGACATAGATTTGACTACATTTTTTTAAAAATGCAAAGAACTTCAATACAGCAAATAGCCTTCTTCTCTCTTTTCTTTTACTCAGTCTGTTCAAATTGGATCAGTCCTTCAGGGTAGAGCTAAAATTTCCCTCCCCTATGGTATCTTTCCCAACCATTCTAGCACATACCATCATTTCTTCCTCTCCTGAACTCTTGTTGAACTTGATCAGAAATATAGGGGTGGAAAAAGAAGATGGATGGGGTTGTATTTTCAGAGCACTGTGTTGAGGATTCTGAGTTGTGTTGACCTTGGTGGGAGTGATGGAATTGATTGTCACTAACTAACTGGGCCTGGGGTAGGTGGCATGAGTCACTGCATTTTGTCCACCTTTGAGTATCCCATTCTAAGTTCCTAAAGCTCAGGGAGCCATATCTTAGACTTCTTGTTTGTTTTTTATTTAAGTCTTGAATTTTGCTACTATATTGCTTCTGTTTTATGTTTCGGTTTTTGGTCACAAGGCATGTGGGATCTTGGCTCCCTGACCAGGGATCAAACCCATGCCCCTTGCATTGGAAGGCGAAGTCTTAACCACTAGACTGCCAGGGAAATCCAACACTTCTTGTTCTTGGTGATATATCTTTGTGTTGCTGCTGTTGTTATTGCTTTAATATTCCCGCAGAATCTCTCGTGGAGCTATGTACAAAAGTGCCCAACAAATACTGTAATGATACTGTAAAAAAAAAAAACAAACTATAAATAGAATATGATGGCATTCTGAAACCTGTGCTTTCCAGGAGCTGGGTGGTTCCCAAACACAGAAAATACCCCAAGTGACCTCTAGTGTATGGTGTGGGGGCCAGGAGGGTGGCATGGACTGGGTGTGCTGGTCAGAGCACATCTTTACTTTTTTATTTAAACAAAACCTGCTTACCTTCTAGTATACCCACTGCATGCAGGCTCTGTATGTGGGCAGGAAATGAAAGGGTTTGTTGAAACAGAGAAAGCTGCCCATGAAGTAAGAATTAACAACCTATTTACTGAATAAATGAATATGTGAATAAAATAAAAGAACCAAAAACAGCTCTAACATGACAAGGTGTT